>PVIJ01013892.1:0-14844 GCA_004024925.1 Scalopus aquaticus
CCTCCACCCTAGGCCTAGGGCAAAGGTTGAAGATTATGTCCTGTACCTTGCTGGAATTTACATCAGACAAGAGACATTTTTCCAAAGTTCCTTGATTCTCCTCAAAGTATGTAATTGATTATGCATCTGAATATCTGTAATCACCCTGTCATTGTCTGTAGTTTTTTCTTTATAGTTATGCTTTAAAAACCCTGTTCTCAAATAATAAAGTGGAACGGCCTGATCGCACTCTCTGGTGTGTGCTGTCTCTCACTCCCCATCCCCTTTTCCCCACGGAACTCACCAAGGCTTTCCTTTCCCCACCACCCCCGGGGACCCCAACCTGGTCAGAGCCCAGCCTCCGACAATTGGCAAATAAGGGATTCACTCTACAAGTTATTTTAGGAGAGAAGCTTGACCTGGAGACATATATTTCAGAGTTATGAGTCACCTGAGGGTAGAAAGCATTTAAAGCCAAGGGAAAATAAGGAATGACAGTAGGGCTTCCCAGGTGGCCTAGGGGTTAAGTCTCAGTGCTACCAAGTTCTATCCCTGGCCAGAAAACTGACCCACGTGGCACAGCGGACCTCTTCTGCTTCGCCCACTTCTGCCCTCAAGAGTGTATTTCAGTAGATCGGCCTGTTCTGTTACCCACTCTGTCTCTGGCGAATGCTCTCTGGCCTGCACCCCAGTTCTTATATGCATAAATAAATTAAAATAAATCTTAAAAAAGAAAAAGAAAGAAACAGGCAGGGGCCTGTAGACAGAGCCTTGAAGAAGAGAAAGGGCCAATGATTTGGGGGTGGAGGGAAAGGGGGTGATGCATCTGCACCTTCACTGAAGTCAATGGACTCTGAGGTTGGAAACTTGGTTCCCAGAGCCTGGATCCAAGGAAGCCTGGGAAGGGAGAGTAGGGACTATAGGACTTTTTGCTAAGTCCTTACAGGCCTGCTCAGGCAGTTCCTTACCCTGGGCTGTCGAGGACCCAGGATGGGGCAGGAATCACCAGAGTGCAGGTTTAGCTCCTGCAAGACACAGGAGATATCTTCCCCACTTCCTGGTACTCATGAGTCTTAGGAACTATGGGGCACAGCCTTAACCCCTTTCCCTATTATTCCTAGTTGCTGAGCCTAAGGGCCCAGCACAGAGGGGGTTAAGAGTCCTGGAACCTTACTTGGAGTTAGGGGCAGGGAACTGACAGCAAGGAGCCTTGTCTGGCCTGATAATCCAGCCTGCCTATCTCTTGTACAGCAGCTGTGAAGCAGACAGGTTGTCCTGGTAGGGAGGGAGGTAAGGACCCGACTGATGGCGGGAAGGATTTCAGGAGGGAGGGACACCCAGGCTCCCTGGGGATCCTTTCCCACCCCAGAGCTATCTTCAGGACTATGCCTAGAGACCCGAGAGGTCATGACCTAAATCGGGACATGGGGATCCCTCTAACCCAGAGAATAGGACTAGGAGCTGACAAATGGACTTAAGATGTTAACTGCAAAATTTCTATTTCTGGGTCTCCCTGATGGCGCAACGGGTTAAGTCTCAGCCTATGAAGCTGTCCGCAGCCACTGCAGCACGAGTTCATTCCCTGGCCAGGGAGATTCCCACATGGCGCAGCAGACCTCTCCTGTCTCACCCACTGCTCCCCTCATTGTGTACTTTAGTCAATCTGGCTGTTCTGCTCCCCATTCTGTTTCTGGTGAATCCTGCCACCACCCCACACCTCTGGCCTACACCCCAAGTCTTTTATGCATAAATAAATAAATCTTTAAAAATATTTCTAGTTCTTACTTAATAGGTGTCTAGATAAGTGTGCAAGGTGTGTGTGAGTGAGCATACATGCCCCTGGGTACATGCCCCATTGGGGAGCCCAAGTTGGGAAAAGAGAAGCATTTACTAAACTCCTCATTTGCATATGAGGTAGGCTCTAGGTTAGAAAAATTTCACCTCTACTATTTCATTGCATCTTCATAGCAATCAGAAGAAAAGGCATTTTACCCCATTTCATTCAGAAGGAAGCCAAGGCTCCAAGGTGAAGGCCAGGGGCCAGGACCACAGCCAGTGGCAGGTAGTGGTGAAGCCTATGCTTTTCCTTTCTGCCTCCGAGTCTGTCCTGGGCAAGTGGTCCAGGGTGGTCCAGAACTCAAACCACAACCCCTGAACTGTGCAGGCTGAGGTCCTGGTTCAAGTCAAGAATGGCCTATGATTCCAGGGGATGTGAATTCCATGCAAGGGCCTGGCTCACAGAGCTGTTGGGGGTCAGAAGTCAGAGGACAGAGGATTGTTGCTGGACTGGATCTGGCTAAGAGCAGCATGTGAAAAAAATCTGAAAACGGGGTCGGATGGGAAGATCAGAGGAATTGGCAGCAGGAGGGAATCCTGGCATTGGATTATTATGATTATTTCATACTATTTCACTGAATTTCCCAAGGACCTTATGAGGTGGGTATTGTCATTCCTGTTTAGAGACAAGAAGACTAAGGCCCAGAGAGTTGAAGTTAGCAATATGCTAAGAATCACATTAATGGTAAATGGTAAAACTCAGGTCTGATTCCATTGCTTCTGAGACTCAAAAAGGCCCCAAAGACATACACACAACATCAAATTCATTCACAGCAGGATTGTGCACAGAACCTGGGGTCCGGTGCTTGGGGAGCAATATTGTAGTCCTGCCTCTTATCCTGATTTACTGTGTGACTTAGAGTCACCTATTGCATTGAGCAACACCACCACACTGATACACAGGAGTCGTGGAGCAGGCTGCACAACGCAGGATGCTGCTAAGAGCAAGATCCTGGCCTTTTTATTGACAACTAAGGGTGGGTCAAACTGAACACTGGATTTTGACTTTAGGGAGGGTGAGTCCAATGATACATACCCAGCTCCTACCCATGGCTCCAATCTTATTAACAAGGTGTTCCGCTGACCAGTCCATGGAAGAAAAGAGCATCAGTCACTGTCCCTCAGGCTTTATACCCACAGTCACCCACTGCCTCCGGGAGCCTCAGATTCTTGATTATAAAATGGGAATGTTGCCATCTTTTGGAGACTGGTGGCCAAGCCCCCAGGGAAGCCATTCCTGGGGCCCCACTGCCTCTGGCTTCATTGCTCAACTTGCTTGTGTGCTGAAAGGCATAAAGCGTGTAAGGGAACACGTTGAGTCCTTTAGCGTGTGCTGGGCAGTGTCTGCAGGGTCAGCAGCTGTTCGGTGTATAAAGCCTTGCTGAGCACCTCCCAAGATAAGGCCCCTAAGGGCGCTGGGGCCACAGAGAAGAATCAGACAAGGTGCCTGCTTGTGGAGCAGTTGGGGCAAACAAGGAATCCTCATAGTGTGATGAGGAAAACTGAACACGTCCAGAGCCTGGATATAGGAGGTGAGTATCAAGAGGGTTAAGAGAAGCTTTGCAGGCCAGTCAAGATGAAATTAAGCTAGAGGAAACTGGATCACCATCAGTCATCTCTGACAGTTCCCCTACAGATCTCAAGCCTCAAGCCTCAATCTATCACATGGAGAATGAGGATCAGAAGAGTTTTCCAACATTTTTTTTTAAGGTTTATTTTGGGCCTCCCTGGTGGTGCAAGCAGTTAAGTCTCAGCACTATGAAGCTGTCCACAGACACTGCAGCATGAGTTTGATGCCTGGCAGGGGAGATTCCCACATGGCGAGGCAGACTTCTCCTGCCTTGCCCACTGCTCCCCTCAGCAGTGTGTTTCAGTCGATTTGCATGTTCTGCTCCCTGCTCTGTCTCTGGTGAACTGTCTCACTGCCCCACACCTCTGGCCTGCACCCCAGCTTGTATGCAAAAATAAATAAAATCTGAAAAGAAAAAATTCAACAAGGGTCTAAATAATTAACAGCTAACGTTGCAGTAGCAGGGTCTGGAATTAGATATTAGGAGAATAAGGCCCCAGACCAATGCACACTGAGACCTCAGGAGAGCCTCTGAGCTCATGGTATGAAGCAAAAACAGTTGGAATGCATGGACCTGGATCATGTCCTACCCCCATGCTGGCCAGGCAAGGGGCAGAGTCTCCAGGTGACTTGCAGAAAGGGAGAAGAACTCCCATCCTGAAGAGCTCGAAGGAGGGCAGAGGGACAGAAAGCGGCCATCTAGGAGACAGCACTGGCGGGAAATGTCCTCAAGTCCTACTATGGCCCCTGCAGGCACTTGATAAGTAGAAGGGCACCCACCCTGATAGCCTCAGTCCTTATCAGAGCACCCAGCTCAGTCTCTCCTCTAGCCCACACCCTGATCACAGCACCCCCCAGCTAGGGGACACAGCCACAGGATCTCTGGCCAACCGAGATATCTCATTCCTCTACCTCCAGGACCCCTGGGTTTTGTCCATGCTCACCTTTGAACTTGGGCCCTAGAGACTAAGCAGAAGTCTAGGCAATAAGTGACATGAAGTTCAATCCTGGCGCATGGAGCTTTTACTCCAGCAAAGCCTGAATGTCTGTGAGATGTCTGAGTAGAGGTTGCTCAACGGGAGGGGTGACAGGACAGGAATGAGGGTCCACAGAGAGACCGGACATATGATAAATTCCTCATTTGGTTAGAACACCTAGGTTTATAAAAGTTTATCACCTGTATTTTTTGCTTTATTCTTCCAACTTGGTGAGGGATATATGACCACCAAAGTTCACACACGTGGCCTTTGCCTCTGATTCCATGGAAACTAAGACACAGGAAAGAAGGTTCTCTATGTGCCAGACTCTGCTCTGGGAGTTTGAGACAAGTGCTGATTATCCCCCTCTAACCATCATAAGATGTAGGACTCAATGGCCCTTGTTGTACATCTGAGGAAACTGAGGGTACTTGCTAAAGTCACAGTTTGGCGTTGGGAATGTCACTGCTTCCTCTCAAAGACCTCAGCTTTTAGATGTTCAACTACAGGCCTTGCCTGTGGCCTTTAGTGTGCCCTGTGGGAAGGTGTGGGGTGGGAATGAACTTGTGTGAACCCCTTCTGTGGGTCAGCACTAGCTCTAAGTGCTTACTTAGCATCTAATGAATGACCTAGCTCTCACAATTCTGTGAAATGTGGCTTTTTACAAAAGAAACTGGGCAGGTCCACAAGAGAAGGGGACTGGCCTGAGAACTACAATTTTGGGTGCTTGCCCTGGTCACTCTCTCTTGTTTTCACTACACTGGCCTCAGTTTCATGTCATTCCACATGAATACTTATTTAGTCATGATGGTGGCAGACACACCAGCAAATAAACCGAGCCCATCTGAGTATTTGCTTAAAGTGAACAATCACACAAATAAATGAGGCTATAAAAGGGATATTTAAATTGTTTCTTATCTCCAGGCATGAACACAACCCCCCACCATCACAAATTATGCAGTTGAGCTTCCCACATTTGGGGAAATTGTGGGAGTCAGCATATCTGGGTTATTGTGGGGGAAACTCGCCCTGGAAAAAGCATTTCCATCATCAAGGTATCTCCCCTGCCGGGTAAGTATAAACTTTTTTTCTTTTTTCTTTTTTTTTTAAAGATTTATTTATTTATACATACAAGATGGGGTACAGGCCAGAGGAGTGGGGCAGCGAGATGATTCACCAGAGACAGAGTGGGGAGCAGAACAGGCAGATCAGAAATACACTGCTGAGGGGAGCAGCGGGCAAGGCAAGAGAGGTCTGCCGCACCATGTGGGATTCTCCCCGGCTGGGCGTCAAACTCGCATGGCGCGCTGCTGACAGCTCCACAGTGCAGCGCTCAACCACTGCGCCACCAGGGAGGCCCTAAACTTTTTTTCTTTTTAAACAAGGGGATTTAACTCACCAGGGAAGACTTCCCTACAGAGGCCTTGAAGAGGGCTAGGAGTTAACTGAACAAAGAGGGACAATCATGCCAATGAGGGAAGAATATGTGCCAATGTTCTGTGGCAGCAGGAAATAGAACACCTCAAAGAGCCTAAAGTTTGGGCCTCTCCTTCCACTCCCCATCCTGATTCATCTGCAGAGGGGTAAAATTGCTCTCCAGCACTCAGACCAAATTGTCTAGGATAAGGGAAAAGGAGGAAGCAGAGAAAAATACATGTGCCCCAGAATAGGGGTGTAAATAACAAAGACCCTGCTTTGAGAAGCCCTTACCCCGGGAGTCTCCCCTTACCCTGAGACAGGAGTGAATAGTATAGGATTCTCACTTGTGAGTGCCTTGAACATGAACAACAGGCCCCCATCCATCCTTATGTTGGCTCCCACAAGAGTTTGGAATTTGGGTGCCCTCAAACCTCCCAGGAGAGGTGGACATGGGGTCTTTGCCTGCCTGTATCTGGCCTCTTTGGGTCCTGCACAAACACAAGCTGAGATCCAGGGACCGACTTTTAGGCCAGAGCTTACCCCCATAAGGATCTATAGACATATAGCTATCAGGACTCTGCTTGCTTTGTGAAGATTCAACTAATATACCCATTACCAAAAGCAAAACAAGACACCTCCACCCTGGCCCTGACTAGCACTTTCTCCTCCCTGGCCCAGCAGAGGATGACCAGCTTCATGAGGGTAGGAGTGAAGGGGGTACCTTAGGCTTAGCAAAGCTCATAAAAGTACATGAGAAAAAGCCAAATAGGGAGTAAGGCCAGTGACTACCCTTCCAGGGAGTCCAGCAGGGAAAGGGTTAAGAGGCAGGGCCTTCTAGAAACCTGAAAAAGTACCCCACCCAGGGGAGGGGCCAGTGGATTTAAAGGCAAACAGCTTGAGTGGAGAGGCAGGGGACAGGGCCTCCCTCCTTCTAAAGACCTCCAGCCTGCAGTTCCAGCTCCAAGTAAGTAGCCCTCCTCTGGATCTGTCTGCTTATTTGTCTAACCAGGGGAACCTTCTGCTTCATTATGTAATCTCTGGCTCATTTAACTCTGGTGCTGGGTCCTGAAGGAGCTCTCAACAATCCCTGGTTCTGCAGGGCTCTTTAGGGCAAGTCCTCTCCTTCTAGTACACTTGCCCTGCCCTTGACTACTGAATCAAGATGCTAGTCCAGGAGTGTGGGGCAAGGAAGGGGGAATCCTGTGTCCAGTCCTGACCTGTCCTGCTTTTGCCCCAGTCCCTGGCTTGCCCTGTCCCCAGTGCTCTACAAACCATGCTTCCTGTGTCCCTGCAGGGCCCTGGCTGGGATATCATCATATACTGTAAGTTTGCGATGAGACACTACAGTATAGATGATGTACTAGTCCGGGTACCAGCAGCTCTGGAATCTGATAAGGGGCGCAGAGGAGATGCTGCATGCCCACAGGGTTCACCGCTCAGCCTGTACAGCCTGCCGACCTGCAGGGCACTTGGGAGTGGCGAGGAAACCGTTACCATTACTGAGTTTAGTAATGGTAACGGTTCTCTTGCTGCACCCAGAAAACGTGCCAAGAAGTGTACTCAGGATGTGGAGCAGACTACTGGAGGGGAGGTGGGGTGGAGGTGAAGAAATGGATAATGGATAAGTATTCTCGTTCCCCTTCTAAATAAATAAAGATAACAAGAATGTTTGTTCTTTAACTTTATTAATGTCTGAGACCGGGGAGACTGATGGGGTGGGAAGGATCAAAGACTTGGGCAGCAGGTGAGAGGCACTATCTCACTCAGGACACATGGTCCTCTACAGCTTCGAGGAGAAAGATCTCCTTTCTGCTAACAGTTGGTAACTCAGGGAGAAACCTTGGGCCTGAAGCCAGCTGGGAGGAGTGCGGTTCTGCCGCCGCCAAAGGGCCAAATCTAAGACATAAGTAGCTAAGGCCCCAGGCAGAGGAATTACCTGGGAATTGAGCTTCAACTGGTTCCTTCCTCCAACAGGAGACACAGCTGAGAAGGGGCTCAGAGACCGACAGGTTCACAGAATACCCCCAAATTGCACAGACTACAGTGGTGTAAGGAAGCAGAGGGTAGGATGGGACGGGAGTGGGGTGGGGAAGCCAGGCAGACACTGAGTGCAGACTTGGCAAGGCCAGCTCAGCTAATAGGCTGGAGTCAGAGTCCATGTCCCTCATTAGTCCCTGCAGGCCCCAGGCACAACCAGTTCTGGTCAGTGGCTCCTACTTGGACAGGATGCATTGGTGGTAGAGCATGGTCATTTGAGGAGCTTCACAGAGAGACGGAGTTGAACATCACAGAGGAAGATGTCCATGAGGTCGTGGCTCACTTCCTGTGCAATCTGGGCGATCAGGTGCCCCTTTGGACCAATCAGGAGTCTCTGACAGTGAAGTAAAAGAGAGGGCTAAGAGTCTGCTCTCAGGATCTCCAAGCAGTGGGGGAAGACCCCCTGGTATCTCTTCCAAGTGGAACACCACTTACCACATGAGATTCTTTGGGCACCAGAAGCTTCTGTAGGATTACCAGTTCCCCGCTTGGCCCTTCCTCCCACACCACTGTCTTCTGCATAAGGAGACACCACTGATTAGTAAGGCACAGCTTGGCTGTCTGGAAACCAGCTGTCCAGCTCTCTGGCATATGCCTGGTGGAGGACCCTGAGATCCCCTCACTGTGCCTGCACCTGCTGAACACTGTAGGGCACCTCCTGGGGCAGGTGCTCTAGGAGCTTCTCTCGAATGATGTTGGCGCAGATTTCCTCAGGTGTTTGGCTAGTGAGGATTCCACTGTGGAACTCCCAGGGCCCTGGCCGGGCCTGTGACAGGAGGTATTGCTGCGGGCACAGAGGGAATGGATGGACATCTCAGTCCCAACAGGGACTTTCCTACTCACTCTCACTTTCAGGAGGAACTGAGGCTTGTCTTTACATGATGTAAACCAAAGGCCAGGTTATGGCCAAGGCTAACCAACCTTTAGTGTATTCACATCCTCCTGGCTTAGCGCTGACAACATAAAGATCTCCTGGAAGTGGGGCCAGCCAGTCCTCTGAGAGCCTCCCACAGACTGTGGGTCTGGGCTCTTAGCCTCTTGGCTGGCACAATGGGTGCCTGAGTGTGAGTGGAAGGCCTGTCTTATCTTGAGCTTCTTGCCGTTGACTACACCTTCAGTGAGGGCTGCCGTGAGTTCCAAGAGAACTGACTTCTGTTTCAGGCAATCTACCTGGGCACAGGGGATGCATAGCGGGTATAAGGTCAGTGAGATTGAGGGTCCCTGCAAGAAAGATTCTTTCCTCAGGTGGGTGGTGCTCACCTTGTTCAGGACAAGAATGCTTGGGACTTGGGAGAACTGGGTCAAGCACTGGAGCAGCTGGGAGCTGAGCTGGTTCCGAGTCCACTTGTCTGAGACATCCACAAGAACCACAACTGGAAGTTGGCAGAGTGGAGAGAAGGATAAGGACATGCTCACTTTTTCCTCCCAAACCCCCAAAAACGTTCATGATTGCGCTCTGGCCAATCCCACCCCTAAGCTACCAGGAAAGAACCATGACAATATAAAATGGGCTTCAGATTCCCATCCTGAGCCTAACCCAGATCAGCAGATTCCATGCTCTTCCATGGGTCTTTCAACAAAGAGAGCTCCAGGTGGTGCCTGGGGGAGCAGACATACATAGGTCAGAAAGGGTCTTTAAACTGATGCACTCCTGATAAGACATGGAGAGTGGTAAGGGGGCCTTCCAGCCCCTATGATGGACTCTCCCCCACCCTTCTTCAACCACTTTCCCACTAGTACCACCTGTTTCTACTACTGTTACCTTTTCTGTTTAATGGGACTGATGAGGCCAGGTGTGTCAAGTAGAATCTAAAATCAGAAGAGAGAGACATCCAGATCCCTGGAGGAAAGATTATGACTAGGGAATAAGAGAAAGGCCAACCTTGAAGTCAGGAACCTGCCCTGTCTCCCTCCACCCTGCTTGACAAAGCTGACTTTAGATTTTTAATCTCCAACTTTGTTTTAATTGTAGATGGGAGTCAGAAGGAACATGACATGAATATATGGGAGATTAGGATGCAGTAGAAAGGACATGAGATCTTTCTGACTAGATGCAGAGAGAGGAAACTAGAGAGGATTGCACCAGGCCTAAAGGAAGCAGAGATCCTCTTCTTTAAGAGAAGTGAGTGTAAACATTTTCTTCAAGTCTAAAATAAGGGAAACCCTCTTAACTTCACCCTCCATCCTGTTCCCTGGATTCCTTTGCAAGTACCCACCACCTGGGCCTCTTTTTCTGTGATGACTCCCAGAGCTTGGCAGCGAGTGGTGTGCACCTTCTTGGAGACAGGAAACACCTGCCACAAACAAAGAAGTTCCAATGAGGTCCAGATCCCTCTAGGACAATGCATGAAGGCATGACAAGAAGTGAAAAACGAAAAGGACTGTGAGTCAAGGATGAGGCATACTTTTCGGCCTAGCAGCTGGTTAGAGAGCGTTGATTTTCCTGCATTTGGGGCACCCAGGAGGACCACACGCAGGACACGGGGGTTCTCAGGCATGTCGGGGGGATGGACCAAGAGGAGCTCCTGCTCCCCTTGGGGGGGAGGGGATGGAGATGAAAAAAATGGAAAAATTAATGGCACCTAGTTATCTTATAATCTTATAACCTTTTGACAATTAGCAGTTGTGTAAAAACAGTACAATACCTAGAACTTAATACTCATACTCAGTTACTGTGTGTAATTTTACAGTGTAGTTGTATCTGTGTAAAAGCACAGTTAGATCAAATAAAACCCGATATCCCCCCAGTTCTGACTATTTAACCCTACTACGGTTATTATGAAGGCTCTGCGAGTTTAGTGTCTTTTGGTACCTCTTTATGACACTACATTATAATTACCAGTTTATGTGTTCAGTCTCCCTACCAGACTCTATCTAGTCCTTGCTACTTGAAGAATACAGGGTGCTCTATCCCTGATATAACTACCACACAAACCTATCTGGATTCTTTACCTCTGTGCATCGACACCGCGGGGATGCGAGGAATCAACGCCCTGTCAGGTTGAGAGAATCCGAGAAAGCTGTCCAGGGCTGAGTTTGGGCCATAAGGGCGAGAGGACGAAGCCAGGCGTGGGCCAGAGAAAGTGGTGCCTGTGACACAAGACACACACCTCCAATGACAGCCCAAGAGCGAGGGGGGACCGGTGACCCCTTCCCTCGCGGTGTCGGGGCCGAGCTGCCAGACCCCTAACACCTTCCTAAGAAACGCAGCACCGCGGCGGCTGGGGGCAGCCATTACAGCCCCAAGGCACTGTGGGAACGCACCTACGATTGGACAGAGCGGCGGAAAAGCAAGCGCGCAGGAGAGAGCTAGAGAGGCCCTAGCAGAGAGCAAAGACCCACGGGATGCTGGAGGTGGGTTTGAGGCGTAACTGCTCTGCAGACTGGCGTAAGCTAAGGAGAGGGGGAAACGTGTATTTAAAGTTTGTGTAAAAGTGACGGTCGTTTTGAACTGCCAAAAACATCGTGTTTTCCTGTATCAAAGTTTTGTAAAAGGCCCTTCTGGCCCCTGCCTCCTAGAAGACTACCTCTTCCCCGAGGCCAAGGGGCAGGAATCATTCTCCTAGCACTCCACTTCTCCAGCTCCAGCACATCCCCCTGCCTCTGCCCCCTACACACCCGCGAGGAAGGACCCGGCACTGGTCCCCTTCCACGTAAGGGTCTTTGTTATTTTTTTAATATATATAGCACAAACACATTTATTTACTAACCAAAGGGATGCTTCTAGTGAGACCAGCACTTTGAAATAGTCGTAAGTAAAATATTTGTGATAAATACAGTAATGAATTGAATATAGTAATGGGGGGAAAAAGCAGTATGGAGATTTGCTCTTTGAACTGAATTTGTTCATCCTCGCAGCTTATTGCTGTCCAAAATGATGGTGTTTTAGTCTACGTTTTCATAAGACGCGAGTACAGGTGACATTATTTATCACACATTCCACCACTAATTTCCCTCTTCGCTTTTTGTTCCTGTGCTCTCCTTCCCATCCCATTCTGGATGTGGAACCTATGCCCCATTTATAAATCTGCGGACAGTTTTTCTGCCATCAGCTGTATTTTCTTCAAACATTCGTGCCAGATTACATGAAACAGTCGTTTTCAAAGTGCGCTCCTCTCAGTTTTTACGGTGAGGTTTTTGTCATCAAGAGTAATGACACGGCCTCCTTTGTGGCGCAATGGGTTAAATCTTAGCACTGTGAAATCTCAGCACTGTGAAGTTATCTGCAGCTACTGCAGCAGGAGTTCCAGCCCTAGCCAGGGAGCTTCTCACATGGTGCCGCAGACCTCTCCTGTCTCCCCCACTGCTTCCCTCAACAGTGTACTACAGTAGATCTGCCTGTTCTGCTCCCCACTCTGTCTCTGGTGAATCCTGTCACCACCCCACACCTCTAGCCTAAACCCCAGTTCTTGTATGCATAAGTGACTAAATCTTAAAACAAAAATAATGACAATGTGGCTTGGACATTGCATCCATTTTCTGCAGAGCCAGTCCCATTCCCATTTTGGTCAGGTAGTCATCAAAGCCTTTGCTCTCCACCAAGCACAATTTTTCTACAGTCCACCCTAGGAGTGGGAGAGCATACAGAGAGCAGAGCTGAATCTGTTACAGGGCAGGGAGAGGGGCACCCCAGAACCCCCAAACCTGCCTGCTCTAAATCGGTTCTGCCATCCACCGCATCAAGACAAAACATACAAGACCTTTAGTGGAAAGAAACTTTAATATAATTAGTGTGTAATACAGAAAAGACAATATAGTTTTCAAATCAAGTACCCAAAGTTACCCACCACCTCCTGGGTAAAAGTCCACCCAAACGGGATTGGCCCAAAGCTAGGCTCAAAAGCCTCCCACAAGTCTAAAGCTGAGGGAACAGGAACAGTCAGACAAGTCTGGGAGGAAAAGAACAAAATCAAAATCAAGATCAAAACTTCCATTGTTAACCTTCCCACAGGTCTCTCACCCACATCTGTTTCAACCAGTCTAGGCCAGTGCAGCTTCTTCATCGTCTCTCTGCTCCTTGTGCCTCCTTCAGGTCACCTTCTGGCTCTCCATCCTGCTTCCTTCCTTCTCCAGTATCCTCTCCAGCTTCTTCTCTTCTCTCCTCAGCTCCACCCTCCCTTGGGTCAAGCAGAGAACCAGTCCTCTTACAAATCCACTGTGGTAAAGTGGTTGTTTTTTTTTTTAAGAATTTTTATTTTTATTTATGTATATCAGCTGGGGTACAGGCCAGAGGCGTGGGACAGCGAGAGGGTTCACCAGAGACAGAGTGGGGAGCAGAACAGGCAGATCAGAAATACACTGCTGAAGGGAGCAGTGGGCGAGGCAGGAGAGGTCTGCCGCACCATGTGGGATTCTCCCCGGCTGGGCATCGAACTCGCATCGCTCGCGGCCGACAGCTCCACAGCCAGCGCTCAACTGCTGCGCCACCAGGGAGGCCCAGTGTGGTAAAGCAGTTTGCAGCTGCCCATAGTGTCTCTTTAGTCCACTCCAGCTTCAGGCTTGCAGGATCCTCTCCTAATCCCAGTTGCTTGGCCCAATATGCTGCACCTTTGCTCTCTTTCTTAAAGATTTGTTTATTTATGCATGTAAGAACCAGAGGTGAGGGATGATGTAAGAGGATTCACCAGAGACAGAGTGGGGAGCAGAACAGGTGTTTTTACTGAAGTACACTGCTGAGTGGAGCAGTGGGCGAGACAGGAGAGGTCTGCTGCGCCATGTGGGAAGCTCCCTGGCCGGGGATCAAACTCATGCTGCAGAGGATGCTGATAGCTTCATCGTGCTGAGACTTAACTCACTGCACGCACCACCAGGGAGGCCCATGCACCTTTACTTTCTTAGAATTTCCTGTAAGTAGTGTTTCATGGTTGGATGTCCCAGAATAGCAACTTACCCAATTTCCCTCCGGTAAACCTTATTACTATCTCCCCTCTGAAGCCATTCCTTTCTGGAGAAAAACCAGATCTGCAAAGGTAGAAAAAGCTGCCTAATCACCTAGGCTGTCTCAGACTACTATAGCTGCGGGAGTAACTTGATTTACCTTGGCTGATTTGTAATGTTGGGCCTTCTTCATGAGAAGCTTCATGTTGAAGCTTCTCAATTGAACTCTTGAAATGGAGAGATAAATATTGTGGGGATTGGTGGGGATGGGGATTCATTAAACATCTAATATGTATAGGCTCTGTCCCCAGCTGCTGGGCAATATATCAATGAACAAAAACAGACAAAATGTACCAATACTGGGCCTCCCTGGTGGTGCAGTGGTTAAGTGCTGTGCTGTGGAGCTGTTGGCGATGCAAGTTCTACGCCCTGTGGGGAAGATTCCCACATGGTAAGGCAAACCTCTCCTGCCTCGCCCGCTGCTCCCCTCAGCAGTGTATTTCCGTTGCTCTGCCTGTTCTGCTCCCCACTCTGTCTCTGGTGAAGCCTCTCGCCGCTCCACGCCTCTGGCCTGTATCCCAGCTTTTATGCATAAATAAATAAATCTTTTAAAAAATGTACCAGTACTTGCACTCTGAGGCTGTGTGTATGCGCGCTGAAAGCCTAAATGGAGCAGGTCTAAGAGAGGATGAGAGGAGAGGAATTGAGGATGGCCAGAATACACACACACACACACACACACACGTGTAAAAGGAGAACAATGTGTGTGTACATATATAGTTATAATAGGAGAACACACACACACACATATTCCTAGGGGAGTAAAGCAAAAAAGGAATGATAACAGAAGAGGGAGGGGGAAAGAGTGCAGTTAAGAGAGGGTTTTCTTGAGGGCCTCCCTGGTGGTCTAGGGGTTAAGTCTCAGCCCTGTCACTGCTATGGCCTGAGTTGATCCCCGGCCAGGAAGTTAGCCCACATATGGCCCAGCAGACCTCTCCTGTCTTGCCCGCTCTTCCCTCAGCAGTGTATTTCAGTCAATCCGCCTGTTCCACTCCCCACTCTGTCTCTGGTGAATCCTCTCATCCCCACCCCCACACCTCTGACTTACACCCCAGGTTTTGTATGCATAAATAAATAAAATCTTTTTTA
>PVIJ01013892.1:14944-43311 GCA_004024925.1 Scalopus aquaticus
CAGCGAGAGGGCTCACCAGAGACAGAGTGGGGGCAGAACAGGCAGATCAGAAGTACACTGCTGAGGGGAGCAGCGGGCAAGGCAGGAGAGGTCTGCCCCACCATGTGGGACCCTCCCCGGCCGGGCGTCGAACTCGCGTCGCCGCTGCCGACAGCTCCACAGCGCAGCGCTCAACCGCTGCACCACCGGGAAGGCCCAATAAAATCTTTTTAAAAAAGAAAAAAAGTTTCTTCCCAGAAAAATGCCCAAAGTACAATTAAAATAAATAAATAAATAAATAATTCATTTTTTTTTTAAAGAACAGAGGGTTTTCTTTTCTTTTTTAAGATGGGAAATTTTATTTGCTCAAAAGGAAGGAAGAAAATTGAGGAGAGAGGAAGAAATTGATGATATAGGACAGAGAGGGGAGACTTGGAGGATGGTGAAAAAAACCGACTAGGCTTTGTTGTACTGATGGAGGCTGCAGGTCCAGAGAAGTTTTGAGTACACAGGATAGACAGAGCCTGGGTAGCCAAATGCATTGATGGTTTGCAAATGGCTCTAGGCTCCAGCCTTCAGGCTGCTTGCTCTGTTAGTGGAAGGAACAGCCTTTTGGAACATGATATTCTAGTTGTTTGAGCACCCATATGCCCAAGGAACAAGATGCCACTAAATACAGGACAGTCAGCAATTAGAAAAATATGTATCTTCTTTCATGGACAGTTAGGTGAAATGTCATTTTAACTGCAATTAAGGTAAAGGGAAATTTCAGGTTAAACAGTACTTGAAGAGTTTACTTATATACATGCAAAATTACCCAAGGACCACATACTGAGTAGTACAATGCTGGCAACAGATAACACTATGGAAGAAACCCAGGGATGACTCAAAAACTTATGGGAAGTGAGTCAAAGTACCTCATCTTCCCCAGCGATTTCTCCTGTGAGGCTATTGTGGGGAAATTTTGTATTTTGTGAGATTAGGAGAAGCTAATCAAGTGAAACAAACTGCCTGGGTTCACAGCTCAGCCTTCCACTTATTAGCTGTGTGAATTTGGACAAGTTATTTTAACTCCCCAAGTGTCAGTTTCCTCATCTGTAAAATGAAGAAGATGATAGTAAACATATCTACCTAATATCATATGTTCATTTGAGTCTAGGACTTAGAACAATGTGGGCTCTCAATACATGTTCCTGTCTTAAGCCTAATTGTTTTACCCCTTTAGAAACTTGCTCCATGAATTATCCTTTCTTTTCTGTCTAGACAATTTTGCTTTGTACTGTATTCCTCCCATCAGCATTTATTTTAAAAATGCTTAATCTCTTTCATCTGAAAACTAAAAACTTCCCTGACTCCAACTTTTCCAATTACACATCACTTTTGTTTTCTTCTTCCAACTACATGTCACTTTATCTTTCTCACAAAAATAGGCCAGTGAAGATAGTGGAGAAAAGCAGATGGGTTCCAGAGATTTAAGAGGATAGAACTGGAAAGAGATGGTGCTTAAAACCCTTCCATGGTCTCCTATTACAGCTAGATTAATCCAAAGTCTTCGCACACTTTGAGCCCTGTTTACTTTTACCCCTGAGGCTTTCGTCACCTGGCTTGCTTTCCATCCCTTGAATATACCAAATTCATTTCTACCTCAGGGTCTTTCCTTGCTATCCTTGCCTCCTTTGCTCTTCTAGTTTTGGTTTCTGCTCCTCACCCAGGTCTCAGCTTAAGTGTCACTTCCTCACAGAGGCTTTTCCTCAAGGCATTGCTCACTACCTGCAGTGATCCTATTGGTGAGCCTGGAATTCTCTCAGGAGCTCCACAGGGTTCTCAGGGAGACTGATCTTAACAACATGATCCCAATCTGATCAAGTCACTCACTTGCTCCACTGCCCTCAAATTAATGCAAACTAATGAACATGGCTCTGGCATACCTCAGCAGTCCCATATCTTGTCACTACTCTTTTTAGCTTAACTGAATTTTTTTCTGCTGCCCAATCACCTGGTTGTATTGTGGCCGGCTGGGTCCAGGGTCCAGTGGGGTTGGTGCCCCCTGGAGGGGGTTTGCTGGTGGGAGGGGGTAGTCCCAGGGAAGGTGCTAGGTTCCATGGTTTGGGGTGGAGATTTTGATGAGAGGTATGGGGGACTGAAGGAGAAGGGGAAGTGGATTGCCATGATGTAGGAAGGTGGGGATGATTCGCCATGCTGAAGGAATGGAGTCAGTCGCTGTGCTGGGGGAATGGAGGAATGAGTCGCCGTGCTGGGGGAATGGAGGAAGCAATCGCCATGATGTAGGAAAAGAAGCAGCAGAAAATGTATCCACTAAGATTGAGAGTTTGGAAATAAAACGCCAGAAGTTTTTGAGCTGCTGGGATATAGAGTTTCGAGCCAGGCGTTGGAAATTGCTCCCAGTTTTGTCTTTACTGCAGCCGAAGGAAGAAGGCAGAGGCCCGAGGCGGGCACCTTCCTAAAATGTGCAAGTGCAGTCTGTTGGGCCGTCTGGCTGTTGTAATTGCTGTTTACAGTGTTGTTGGCCTGGTGCTGTGCTGGGGCACCATGGCAGCTCTGGGAGCATCTCCAGTTGTGTTCTGTGTTGTCCTCGTGAGTTGGAACCTGGCCTACAGTCTGATTGTTGCGCATCTGCAGAAGCAGGAAGACGCCATTGTGGAAACGTGGCCTATTGTTTGGAAGAGGAGCTCCACATCAGCAGTGGCAGGAAGACGCCACCTTTGTTACTTTTCTGGGACTTAAATGACTGGACATTGCTTTAAGTAAGGTAAATGGCCATATGTAGACTTCAGTAATTCTTTGCTTTTCCCTGTTTGTTAAATAAATCCCATTGTTATTGTTCCCTAAGTCTGAGTAGTTTTGCAATTGTGCATGTGGGTGCAGAACTAAGATAGTGACCGGGAAGCAATTGGGGCACTGCCTTTGGCCAATTTTGAAGTCCCATTTGCCCAATATCAGTATCTCAAATTCCAGGCATTCCCATAGACTATTCATTCCATGATTGGTTAAATTCTCTCTTAGGACCTTTTTTCCTCCTATGGCAAGGCAGTTTATAATAATATACTGACTGTGAGCCCACAGGTGACTGAGCACACAGACACCTGGCTTTGATTCTCAGCTTCATTAACTACTTGATAACCTGAGGCAAGCGAAGACGCTCTAGTTCAGTTTTCTCATCTATAAAATAAGGATAATGATAATACCCTCACAGGGCTATTATGTTGAAAAGGACTAACAAGTGTTGGGCCTCCCTAGTGGCACATGGGGTTAAGTCTCAGCACTATGAAGCTATCAGCAGCCACTGTAGCATGAATTCGATCCCTGACCAGGGACCTTCCCACATGGCACAGCAGACCTCTTCTGTCTCACCTGCTGCTCCCCTCAGCAGTGCATTTCAGTCAATCTACCTGTTATTCTCCCCACTCTGTCTCTGGTGAATCCTCTCACACACACACCCCCCACCTCTGGCCTATACCCCAGTTCTTGTATGCATAAATACATTTTTTAAAATAAATAAATAAAAGGACTAACAAGTGTAAAGTGCTTAGAACAGTGCTTGGCACATAACAAATGCTATATAAGCATTTGCTGTATGTCCCTTAGTAGACTGACAGTTCTATGAGGACAAGGGATACATACATTGTTCTCTAATGCATTGCCTATACCTAGATCAGTGTCTGGCACATAGTGGCTACTTTATTAAGACTGGCTCTTCCTTTGTGGTGTCAACATGACTACAGCAGCTTCAAATAGTTATCTTCTCACATCCAGTTTTAGTAGGAGAGTGCAACAGACTTTCCCAAAAGGAAAAGTCACCTTGGCATGTGACTCTGACTGGGTTACATATCCATTCTGAAACAATCATGGCAACTTAGGGAATGTTAGTGCAGAGCGACTTGGGTCACTCCATAGCTGGAGTGAGCCTCATCCAAACCACATGGTCTGTCATTGGGAAGAAGAGTAATTTTCCGAATGAGTATCACTGGACATAGTGAATGAAGGCTAGTCAGGAAGGAAAAGTTCACTATTCTGCCCTTGGTAAGAAGTCCAAGGAGCCGGCTTGTGAATGCGCAGGGTCAAGGGTCAGCCACCAAGATGCCGGTGGTGACTTTCTGCTGGCTGCTGGGCCTGCCCTGGGGTGCCCATTCTTTTGGGGTACAGACATTGCTGATCAGGGAGGTCATGCACACTGGCCTGGCTAATATTGGTAAGGACTACAGGAACATTCTATTTACAGAAAGAAGTGAATGAAAACTTCATCATTGATTGGTGGGCAACCAGTGAATGAGGTTGGGGGACACACGATGATATGTGATGGCAGCAGGTGGGAGGGGGCCCTCGGCTGCCCAAAGGTGTACATAAACCTGGACAAAGAAACGAAGATGGGCACAAGTAGCTCCAATGGCCTGCAGTTCTGACGGCAGCACCACTGGCCCGTCCTGCACCAATAAAGACCCTGGTGTCAAGGTCTCCACTTTCCAGTGTGTCTCCTTCACAGAAAGCGCAGGTACCCTTGGAAAGTGCAGGGAGGCTGTGCTACTTACTCCCCAGTGCCTCCTTCAGCCCAGGTGACTGGGTGTGTGTGTCGGGGGGGGAGGGCACACCACCTCTCCACCTGCAGAGGAGGCTCAGGGCACCCCTTTCCCCATCATGGGCCTGGGGTCAACAGTCTGTCACACTTTCCTTCCCTTTTGACCTTAGGTTTAAATACAGCATCTTAGAAATTCTGCTACAACTTAAAAGGCTTCTCTGCTGCAAGCCTTGTATGAAAGTATGAAGTGGTTACTTTCATCTCTGATACATAACTTGCTTTAACAAGAAAAAAAAATCTAAGTGGGGAAATGACTCAGGAGATCCTTATGGGTCCTATAAACACAGCAGGTTTCCCCAGGTGGTAGAGTGGGGACAACAAGTTTCCAGAAATTTGGGGGTCAGCTGTGGCCAACTTTTTAGTCATTCATTCATCAGAACATAGTGTTGATATTAATTTCTTTCTTTCTGACTCTGCAGTTCCCTGGTGGTACTGAATTTGATGTCATTCCAAAGGCCAATACTTTTGCAATCATTGACAACTCTTCTGAGCCTGGTGTTAGCCTCTGTAATTAATTGTGGGCCTCACCACAAGGTGTTCTGCCCTGTCAGTTGTATTTTACTTTAGGTATGTCAAGATGGAACTGCTTGGGAGGAAGTTCCTATATGAGGCCTTGTGTAGATTTGTTTTCCTAGGGACTGGATTATGCCAATTAGTATATTGTATACAATTTGTACATTGTAGCTGCACAGAGACATATAGCTATGTATACTGTTTTTGTTTTGTTTAAAGATCTATTTTTATTTATGCATAAAGGAACTGGGGTATAGGTCAGAGGTGTGCGTGTAGGGGGGGAATTGGATTCACCAGAGACAGAGTGGGGAACAGAGCAGGTAGATCTACTAAAATACACTGCTAATGGGAAGAGTGGGCAAGACAGGAGAGGTCTGTTGCACCATGTGGGTTAGCTCCCTGGCTAGGGATAGAACTCATGCCACAGTGGCTGGCAATAGCTTTATAACGCTGAGACTTTAACCCCTGTGCCACCAGGGAGGCCCCTATACCTATGTGTGTAAAAGTCACAGGCATCTGATGAGAAAAAGAGTCTCAGATTTCTAGATGCTTCATGGAATAATCCTTAGTTTCTTAGAAACTCAAGAATTCCATCAAGGGCCTCCTTGGTGGCGCAACAGGTTAAGTTTCAGTGCTATGAAGGTATCTGCAGCCACTGCAGTACGAGTTTGATCCCTGGTCAGGGAGCTTTTCACATGGCACAGCAGACCTCTTCTGCCTCGCCCACTGCTCCCCTCAGCAGTGTACTTCAGTAGATCCACTTGTTCTGCTCCCCACTCTGTCTCTGGTGAATCCTCTCACCACCTCACACCTCTGGCCTACACCCAAGTTCTTATATGGATAAATAAATAAATCTTAAAAAAAAAAGAATTCCATCATATGCACTATTATCTTCCTGCTTCCTTTTACAGATGAATCAGTAGTATTAGTGACAACCAAGTGCTATTGCCTCTAGCATATCTGTGACACTCCATTTTCAGCATCATCAACCTTTCCTCCAGGGCCTGATCTTGCGTATTTTCAAAATGAGGAAAACTTTCCCTAATTTAAATTAGAAATTCAAACATTCATACTAGATCCTGTAATCACGAGGAACTTTTCCTCTCCTTAGAAGCAGGGAGAATTTAATAACCTAGAGTAGGATTTTTTTCTCCCTCACTCCTTTCCCCCTCCCTCCCTTACAATATACCTTGCTTCCTTTCTCTCTAAACTCTGAATTGTAGAGGGAAGGGTGAGCTGGAGGTGGGTTGGGAAAGTCGTGGTGATAGGGAGAGAATTTAGTCCTGTACCTTTTGACTGCAGTGTATTGCCCACAGCTTTCAGGGTTTGTTTAGTTGAATTCTCAAAAATAAGTTGAGCTTAGGGCCTCCCTGGTGGCGCAGGGGTTAAAGTCTCAGTGCTATAAAGCTATTGCCAGTCACTGTGGCATGTGTTCAATCTCTGGCCAGGGAGCTAACCCACATGGCGCAGCAGACCTCTCCTGTCTTGCCCGCTGCTCCCCACAGCAGTGTATTTCAGTAGATCTGCCTGTTCTGCTCCTCACTCTGTGTCTGGTGAATCCTCTCACACCCCGGCACCTCTGGCCTATCTATACCTTAGTTCTTGTATGCCTAATTTTTTTTAATATTTATTGATTATTTATGCATACAAAAGCTGTGGTTAGGCCAGAGGTGTGGGGGAGGGTTTGCAGTGGCTTCCAATAGCTTCGTAGTGCTGAGACTTAACCCCTGTGCCACCAGGGAGGTCCCCTCCATAAATAAATTAAAAATAAATTTTTTTTTAAAAAAAGTTAATTTGAACTTAGTCCCTTATTGGGTTATGCCAAGGCAGCACAGTGTTCTAGGAGCTATTAGTTGAGCTTCCTGGAGCTAATGCTCTGATTTTTATTTTTTAAAAGACTTATTTATTTATGCACACAAGAGCTGGGGTGTAGGCCAGAGGTGTGGGGGAGGAGGGTGAGAGGATTCATCAGAGACATAGTGGGGAACGGAACAGGTGGATCTACTAAAATATACTGCTGAGGGAAGCAGTGGGGAGACAGGAGAGGTCTGCTTCACCAGGTGGGTTAGCTCCCTGCTGGGGGATTGAACTCATGCAGCAGTGGCTGGGCAGTGGCTGGCAATAGCTCAATACTGTTGAGACTTTAACCCCTGTGCCACCAAGGGAGGCCCAGGTCTGATTTTTTTTTAAAGATTTATTTATTTATGCATACAAACTGGGGTATAGGCCAGAGGTGTGGGGCGGTGAGAGGGTTCACCAGAGACAGAGTGGGGAGCAGAACAGACAGATCTACCAAAATACACTGCTGAGGGGAGCTGCGGGCAAGGCAGGAGAGGTCTGTCGTGCCATGTGGGAATATCCCTCGCTGGGTGTCGAACTTGCTTTGCGAACTCGCTTTGCCACTGCGGACAGCTCCACAGCTCAGCGCTTAATCACTGCGCCACCAGGGAGGCCCCCAGGTCTTATTTTTATTTACCAAAACTGGCAAGTCTCTGCAGTGGGAGCTGGAAAGTCGGGGGGCTATTAGCTTTCAAGTCCCTTTATGGCACATGAATGAGATGCCTAACCCATTTTTTTTTTTAAAGATTTATTTTTTATTTATACATACAAGCTGGGGTACAGGCCAGAGGTGTGGGGCAGCGAGAGGGTTCACCAGAGACAGAGCGGGTAGCAGAACAGGCAGATCAGAGGTACATTGCTGAGGGGAGCAGCGGGTGAGGCAGGAGAGGTCTGCCGCACCATGTGGTATTCTTCCTGGCGGGGCGTCGAACGGCGTCCCCGCTGTCAACAGTGGACGGCTGCGCCACCGGGGAGGCCCGCCTAACCCATTTTTGTACAATAAGCAATATGCATTTGATAACCAAACCAAACTTAGCAGTGTCTTTTTTACTTTTTTAAGATGTAGTCACTTTTTTTTTTTTACATTGTGAAAGGACAGGTTTATTAGGAAAAGGAAAAAGAAAAAGAGACACCTGCATAGTCATAGGCAGGCGGCTCTGGAAGGAAGGTTGCTTACAGTCACCTCCTTGACAAGGGCTCTAGGGTCCTGGCCAGTAGTGCCGCCTGGGATGTCAAAGTTATGTCTTACCCAATTACTCCCCAATGCATTCTGAACCCACATTTATTTTCAGTAGTAACCTCAATTCAGGCCTGAATTGAGTGCACCTGAATTCAGGAATTCAAGCCTTTACATGTAAGTGGGATCCAGAATTCTGGAAGTATCATTAAGAGTATGGCTCCTCGTGGGCACTACGGTCCACGTATTCAGTAACCCAGATAAAGTATTCCAGAGGCCTGCGGCTGCCTCCGAAACCTCTACTCCACAAACCTTCCAGGCCAGGGGCCATATCCACCTGGAACCCAGGGGTCCAGGGCGTCAGGCATTGAGGAAGACGCCCCTGGCGCGATCTGCGCAGGCGCGGGTGGCCCGAGAGGGCCCCGGCACTCCAAGTTGCGCAGGCGCAGGAGCGGCTCCCGGCGAGTCCCGACGGCAGCGGCGGCGACCGAGCGGCCGGGGCGTGGAGCAGCGGTGGCGGCGGCGGGCGGCAACCGAGCAGCCATGAGGGCCGGGCCCAGTCACCGACAGTGAGTGGTGGTGGAAGCGGGGAGGGCTGCGGGAGGGAAGAGGGGTGCCTTGGTCGAAGGATACCCTGACTTAGGGGTTGGGCTTTGCTTATCCGAGGCGAAGGGGCGTGGGGGAGGGACAGTTTGAGGTGATGAGGGGAGAATTTGGGTTACTGGTGGTCAGATCATGGTCAGATCACCTACCTCAGGGCCAGACAGCTTGGCGGAGGGAAGGGGGTGCCCACTGCAGAGTGAAGGAGCACACGACAGGGGCAGTGCCCCGCGCTACCCCGTTGTCATCGTCCCTTCCCCCAGGAGCTTTTGGTCGCCTCTCCCTTTCCGCTTCTTTCAGAGAATGGTCGCGGGGGGAGGGTGATGAAAGATGAAAGCCCTGCTGAAGCTGAAGAAGCCAACTCTGAAACAGGCAGGGCAGGCTGTCGTCCGTTGTAATAGGCTGCACTGGCTAGAGGATGGAAGTCGGGACCCCTCTGTTTAAATCTGGGAGGGGTGTAGAGAAAAGAGCTAGGGTGTTAGAATTAGACATGTTCGGACCCAAGTCCATCTTTGATAAAGCTGATAGATAACCTTGGGCCAGTCCCACTTAACCTTTCTCAATCTCTGGAAGATATCAGTGCTTCGGTGGGCTATTTCAAGTGTCATGTATGTGAGATTGCTTATGAAAATTGCGGGTTTTAAATACTGTGCTGATGTTAGTCTTATCACCAACAATATTACTGGGTTTTAGACCTCACTGTTATTAATAGGAATGACTGAGTTTTTTGTCAAGGCAAATAATATTGTTTGTAAAACCTTAATAGGAACATATGTGCTTTCTACATAGGCACAGCAGATCATGTGCAGAAATATCAGTTTGTTCTGTGATGTGACAGATTAGCCTTCAGACTCATGTAGGAAAAATACATACTCTTAGGCGTTTTTACAAATGCTGTGTAGCTCCTTACCCAAGAGGAAGGAAATAGAGAATGAAGGCCAATCTGTAAATGGTTTCTGAACATAGCTCACTCAGGTTTCCTTGTAATACAATTGGCACTAATGTGCTTTATTATGAGTTGAGAAAGCTAGTTTGAGACAAGCTGGGAGAGCTGCCCAGAGACGGATTTGTTGTTTTTAAATTGTAAAGAGTTTTCCTTTGCAGAGGAGTCTCTGGTTGCCCCAGGTCCCTGTCTCTATTTTGGAGGTGAGATAAGCATATAGCAGCTTTTCAATTCCACTTTTTTGTTATCTTGTGGTGGAACTTCCTTTGTGCAGTGTTTCACAGAGAGAAGCAGCTGTGCAAAAGCCCAAAAGCTTCTTTCCTGAGAAGCTTGAAGAAGCACTCTTGAGACTGTTCTTGTTGTTATTTAGGGTAGACAAAGCAGAGAACACAGTAAACTGTGTTCTCAGAGAGAGAGAAAATGGTATTCTGACTACTGCTTTTGTGAGAGAGGTGAAAACTTGGAAAAGGACAGAGAGATACTTCATGTTGGCTCTGAGGCTTGAGAGCTTGAAATGTTGAGGCCTTTTGGAAATCACTAAGTGATTTGTCTTTCATCTGAGTAAAGGTAGGGAGTAGCTGTACTAGATCCTGGAAGATTCACAGATAAGGAGAATGAATTATTTTATAGGAATGGGAGAAATGTCTTAAGCTTCTCTATCTTGTAAAACGTGTTTTACCTCTCTTTAGGAAATGCACAGTGATAGGTCATTTTAAACTTTTTGCTCTAGTTCCTTGACTTTTCCAATAAATTCTCTATCCACAACTAATTTTTTTTCTTTAGAGGATAATTAAAAAAAAGTTATTTATTGAGGATAATTTTAAAAAGAAAGCATTTGTTACTGTTGACTATGTCATAGATCATTCACACAATGCAAATTTATTCTCTTTGACTATCACATGGAAGGTGATTTAGAGTTATAAAATGTTAGAGCTGGCCTGTCCATCTTATTTTACTTTTAATAATTGGACATTTATTTTTAATTTTACTAATGCATTTCCCCCACTATTGGAAATTTCCATCAGTTCCATCAAGTCCATAAATGCCACTTGTGTTAGGTTAAAATGATAGAGGTTTGTTCAGCTGTGATGAGAACTTCCTGTCCTCTCCTATTCTCTTTCCTATTTGTGGTTACTTTTTATGTAGTGAATGACTGTTACAAATGAGAGAAGTCTGCCCCTGGGGAAATGAAAAGGGATGGTCTGTGCCTTGATTGCCTGGTGTATGAACAGTCTGTCTAAAATAGGCATATAATAACTTCTCATGAATCCTTGACATAGCAAGGGCTAAAATAAAAGGAAAAAGGTTTACTGGCTCATTTTTATTCTGATAAAATGAATCATTTTTTCTTAAAAAAGCTTCTAGTGCCTCAGGGAAAACTTTTTAAAACAGTCTATTTAAAAACAAAATTATGGTGTTCTTACCTCCCTCTTTTTTGTTTTAACTGAGAATATTTGCTTGAAAACAGAATCTTTGTTTCTTCAGACCCCATCTAATCTTGACATTCCCATTTCTTAACTGAAATCTTATGATATTTTCACAGCTACTAATTAATAATCGAGTTCAAAGGTTTTTTTTTTCCTCCTTTGTTTTGGTTCCTGATAACATGCTAATAACTTTAAGGGGCACTTGAATGGAAAGTTAAAAGGAAACTTAAAAGGAAAAGTAAAGAGGAGAGTGGATTTAATTTAGTGAATTTATAGGTTCTGTTTCTGCTGTTTGGAGGATAAAGGGTTCAGGGATGGACCTATTGTTCAGAGTGGCTTCCGGATGACCAGGATTGGCTTACCAGTGTTTTGCATAGTAATTGGGCTAGATTAATTGCTCAATAAATATTTGCTGAATGGAAAAATAATCATGCTAATAATAATCAGCAAACATGATTTCATGTCTTCTGCAACTTTTTTGTACCTTTGAATGAGCTTACCTTTGTGTTGGTGCCTCAGTTTTCTCTATAAAAGGAAGATAATTGTTCTTACCTCAAGGGGTTCTTGTGAGCTATACATGAGTTAATACTTATAAAGTGTTTGAAGTCCTAGCTGATACTTAGTAAATACAAATAAATGCTAGTTATTGTTTGTTTAATACATACTTTCTTTGTTCCCAAATCTATGCTACTCAAAGATGATTATGACCTAACTTCTGCCCGGTGGGAGTGTTACAGTCTAGTAGTGGAAACAGATGTATATAAAGTAATTATAATAGAATGTAATATCATAGTTCATCAAATCTATGGTGCCACTGATGGCTGGGCTCACAGTAACATACCACTAAGAAAGAAGAAATGCTGCTAATGAGACTGGCATATCATCAGTAGTAAAATGTATCCTGTTCTCAGAGAAATGTTAAGGGGGAGAAGTGTCTCTTAGAACTTAGGAAGTGCAGTAAGTGCTCTGCTAGAGGGAGTTATAACTTGTTATGAGAATTGATGGAAGACAGGGTCCAGGTATTCTTAGTAAAGGCCTCCACCTTGCTTAATCCACTCTTAAAGATGGACAAGGAAGATAGGGCATTCCAAGCAGACAGTAAAGTCTGAAAATGGGAAGAGAAAGAGCAGTATTGATGTGTACCACCATATCAGGACAAGCAGGAGGAGGAAATGAGCTAAGACTTTGGCAGAGTAACATTGTATAATGCAGCAGAGCAGGACAGGAAGCTTGGAACATTTTCAGGAGAGACTGAACCTCATTCTTGGACTTAAACTCCTAAAATATTACAGCAACTTTAAAAAAGATGATTCTAATATCATAACTTGGGAAGTGAGAATGAGTGTGAGAAGCAAAGTAGCCAAGGGAAGGGTTAGAGCTTTACAGCTGACCAGAGGGGGGATAAGTGTGAAACCACTGTACTCTGTGAGAGGTGAATGCTTTCTCAGCAGAGAAGTGTTTAATATCTATTTCTGTCTTTTCACTGCCTCTTACACTCTTGATTATGGCCCTTTCAGAACTTTGTAGCTTTGAGTGAAAAGGATTACAACTCATTAGGAAAAATGATAAATTTTCTTTATTAAAGATGCATACAATACAAGGAGGGTAACATTGTATTTGATAACTCAGTTATAAAATGGTGGTTTGGTACAGCACTGGATTGTACTGTTTCATGGAAAAATATAGGTCATTTAAGTAGTGATTTAAAAGACTTATTCAGATACTCATTTTTGGCAACTAACCCTGAAGTGCATAGGGGACAAATATGAAAAGCTAGAAGTAACGTCATCATGAATTTGTATAGTTTCTTTTATTTTCATCTGTAAGCCCAAACTAGACTGGACTCTCTTCAGCTTCTTGGGCTCTGTGGTCTTATTGAAATCTGCTGGATTTGATCATTTCATCAATCAAATTCGGCAAATGTTTAATTGCCTAAGGTGTTAGGCATTGTTCTGTGCATTGGGAATTAAAATATGTAATGACATAATCCTTATTTTAAAGAACTCATTTTAATTGAAGAGTAACACATAGACAGTAAGTAATAAGAACGATGAGTGCGGCCTCCCCGGAGCTGTTGGCAGCGGCGACGCGAGTTCGACGCCCGGCTGGGGAGAATCCCACATGGCGCGGCAGACCTCTCCTGCCTCACCCGCTGCTCCCCTCAGCAGTGTATTTCTGATCTGCCTGTTCTGCTCTCCGCTCTGTCTCTGGTGAACCCTCTCGCCGCCCCATGCCTCTGGCCTGTACCCCAACTTGTATGTATAAATAAAAAATAAATCTTAAAAAAAAAAAAAGATGAGTGCTATTATAAGACATATACATTAAGTGCTTTTGGGATGGCTGGTTGAGTATGGTAGGGAAGGAGAAGCTTGGAGAAGACTTCTTAGAGAAAGAGTCAGTTGGATCTTGAAGCCTGAATACAGTTTGGTTGCTTCAACAAAAGGGCATTGGAGAGAGTAGAGTTTTAAGTGCAGAGAACAACTTGCACAAGAGTGCTAGAGGCATGGAGTATGGACCTATGACCCAGCTGTTTAAGTGGCTAGATCATGGGTTATAAGGAAGGATTGGAAGGAAGTAGGGTGAAAGGTGGGTTGAAGTCCAGTTGACCTTGGATTGGAATCTGAATTTTATTTTGTAGGTGCTAGAGACTCATGGAAGAAATTTAAACTAGGTGAGGAACAAGTCAGATCATTAGAAATAAACATTGTTGCCAGTGTGGAAGTTAGATTTAAAAGGCGAAAGTGACTGCCAGAAGACCAGTTGATTATGAGTATGATCATCACTTGATATTGGAGATCTTAAATTACAGTGGTAATGATGGAATTATAGACAGATTAAAGGGATTTTAAGGAGGGCCTCTCTGGTAGCACAGTGGTTAAGCAATGTGCTGCGGAGCTGTCGGTAGCGGGGACACAAGTTTGACACCAGGCCAGGGAGATTCCCACATGGCGCCTCGTCTGCGGCTCCCTCAGCAGTGTATTTGCGTCCATCTGCCTGTTTGCTCCCCACTCTGCCTCTGCTGAACCCTCTCGCCACCCCAAGCCTCTGGCCTGTACCCCAGCTTGTATGCAAAAATAATAAAATAAATCTTTAAAAAAAAGATTTTGAGGAAATTGTGTAGAATGATCTTAATTACTTTAAGTTAGGGAGTCTTTTTTTTTTTTTTTAAGATTTTTTTTTTGCATACAAGCTGGAGTGCAGGCCAGAGGTGTGGGGCGGTAAGAGAGTTCACCAGAGACAGAGTGGGGAGCAGAGCAGGCAGATAGATGGAAATACACTGCTGAGGAGAGGGGCGGGCGAGGCAGGAGAGGTCTGCCACACTGTGTGGGATTCTCCCTGGCCAGGCATCGAACTCATGCCTCAGCCACTGACAGCTCTACGGCGCTGTGCTTATACCATTGCGCCACCAGGGAGGCCCTAAGTTAGGGAGTCTTAAGGGAGAAGGAGTTGTTAAAGACCAATTTGAAATATCTAGCTTGGGCAGCTGAGTAGAGTGTTATTAGCCAAGGTAGGGAATACATTGGATGTCACATTTGAGGGAAAATGAGTTTTTGTGTTTTGATTTGAAGATTTGATTTTAGATTTGAAGCATCTAAGAAATACAGAAATCCAAAAATAAGCCTCTTGTTATTTATTTGGGTCTTGAATTCAGTAGAAAGGTTTAGAATGGCTATGTATATCTAGAAATCATTAGGGTGTAAGTATTAAAGTCAGCCAGACCACCCTGTGAGTCTAAGTCCAGTTGCTTATTATGGATTGACTTTATGGAACTATGTCCCTTCATAGTATGCTAATACTTTTCCTTATTTATTCATCCCTATTTTTTACTATTCTAAAAAAGATTTATTTTTATTTTTTATTTTTTTAAAGATTTATTTATTTTAAAGATTTATTTTTATTTATGCATACAAAAGCTGGGTTGTAGGCCAGAGGTGTGGGGGGAGGGTGAGAGGATTCACCAGAGACAGAGTGGGGAGCAGAGCAGGCAGACTTACTGACATACACTGCTGAGGGGAGCAGTGGGTGAGGCAGGAGAGGTCTGCTGCGCCGTGTGGGAATCTCCCCGGCCGGGCGTCGAGCTCGCATCTCCGCTGCCAACAGCTCCACAGCACAGCGCTTAATCGCTGCACCACCAGGGAGGCCCAAAACTAGGTGATTTTTATGAACCAGAACTTAGAAGATTTGGTTTGAGGACCTCAGGACAATTTTGAAATAGTGATAGCAGGTTAGTTTAGAGTTAGGTTTGGGAACTCACGCCATCTAACTGTGACCAGTTTTCTGCTACTCTACAACTTTTTTTTCTTAAGATTTATTTATTTATGCATAAAAGAACTGGGGGATAGGCCAGAGGTGCGGGGGGGGGGCAGTGAGGGGATTCACTAGAGACAGAGTGGGGAGCAGAACAGGCAGATCAACTGAAATACACTGCTGAGGGGAGCAGCAGGTGAGGCAGGAGAGTTCTGTTGTGCCATACATGGGTCAGCTTCCTGGCCAGGGAACGAACTCAGACTACAGCAGTGTTAGTGTAATAGCACTGAAACTTAACCCCTGTACCACCACTTTTTGCCAGTGGCATAAGAACTGAAATTGAAATAAATATATCTGCTTGTAAGCAAAATATATACATGCTATTGCTGCTTTTGGGAAGGACTATGTGATATAACTAGTAGTTCATAATTTTGAAATGTGGGCAGAGTTATAATTTATACAAGAAAGGGATGTGTAGAATATCTAAAGTTGCTGGTAGATTTTAGCTAAGCATTTTAATATTAAATAGTATGTTTGACTTTGACTGGAGAATCGAAGACTGGGGATTCACTGACATCCCCAGGGTCTACATTTGGTTCAAATTTTAACATCCTGTATGTCCGTTTCGCTCCTTATCCTTGGGATTTTAATGTTAAAAAAAAAAAAGAATTAATTCTGGAGAGATGTGTTATTTTTTTTTCTCTTTATTATGGAAAATTTCAAATATATGCAAGAGTAGACAGAATAGCATAATGGACCCCTGTCTCTCTGCCACAGTTATTGTCAACTCATGCCAATCATATTTCATCTATGTACCTCCCTACCCACTAACCCACCCCAACCCCAGATATCATGTAGTTTCCTGAATAAATATTTCAGTACACATCTCTAAAGATAAGTACTTAAAAAAAAACCCCCACAAAAGTTGACAAGTATTTCTTAATATAATTGATTATCCAGTTTCCACATTTCCCCCGAAATCTCAGTTCATTTGAAGTAGTATCCAAATAAGTTCTGCACATTATGGTTTTCATATGGCTGCTATTTATCTTTTGATTTGTAGGTTTGCCTCCATCTAATCTTGTGTTTATTGAAGACCTCTCCTTTTGAACAGCTGCTATTGCCTTCTACTCTTGGAGAATTCCTTTTATAACATGTCTGCAAAGTTAGATAGCGTCTTTCAGCTCTCTCTCTTTCTTACTATCATTCCAAATAAAGATTTTTGACTGCCTCCTCTGTGCTAAGAGCTAAGAAGGAATTACCTATTGTAGCTAATTGCTGCCCACCCAGAGTGTATGTCCTGATGGGAGAAACAAGCAGGTTAACTGTCAGTTATAGATAGCATATATTAAGAATGATGATAGAGCACCTCAAGGTACAGTGAAAACATATTAACCATTAACCGTAGTTGGGGGTTCAAGACAGGCAATGGGTGGAGGAATGTTCAAAGCAAGACCTGAAGGATAAGTAGAAGTTAGGGAAGATTACTGGCATCAGAATTTTAACATTTTTATTTTTGCTATTTGAAATAACCTGTCTTTTAGGAAAATTGAGTTTTTCAACTTTCTCATAGCAAATAATACACATCTTTATACAAAGCATCTTTCCCCCTTCTGCACGTGTACAGGAAATATCAGAATAGCTGTAGAAATAAAAAAAATCAAAACTTCGGGGCCTCCCTGGTGGCGCAGTGGGTTAAGCGCAGCGCTGTGGAGCTCTTTGCAACTGCAGCTAGAGTTCAATGCCGCAGGGAGATTTCCACATGGCGCAGCCCTCTCCTGCCTCGCCCACTTCTCCCCTCAGCAGTGTATTTCTGTCGATCTGTCTCTTCTGCTCCCCACTCCTCTGGTGAGCCCTCTCACCACCACGCACATCTGGTCTGCACCCCAGCTTCTATGCAAAAATAAAATAAATCTTTGGAAAAAAAATCAAAACTTTGAATAATAAACAGGGTCCTTCCTGGTGATCTAGGGGTTGTTTCAGCCCTATTATTGCTGCAGCCTGAGTTCTATCCCTCACCAGGGAGCCGACCCATATATGATACAGTAGACCTCTCCTGTCTCGTCAGCTGCTCCCCTTCTCAGTGTATTTCAGTAAATCTGCCTGTTCTGCTCCCCACTCTGTCTCTGGTGAATTATCTCAACCCCTGCACCTGGCCTACACCCCAGTTCTTCTATGTGTATATCTTTAAAAAAAAAATCTAATAAACATTTCCAACCTTTATAAAACTTTCATCACCACCCCCCTCATCATTTTTCTTAAGGTAAAGCTAGGCAGCTACTTCTTTTCTGAAAGATACTTTGGGTGAAGGTTTAAAATGTATTTGACAAGCTAATTGTAAAATGTGTATGGAACTCTCTTCTACCTTGGCTGCCTGAAGATCCATCACCAGCATGAAGGAGACACCGTAACTAATTGAACCAGGAAGTTCATGACCAACCTACTGATTCAGCAGAAACAAATGGTTACTGACATCCTTCTCCCTGGGAAGGCCTGAGACAAAAATTAAGGGAAAAATTGGCTATAATGTGTAAGGCCACCCCTGATGTCATCTTTGTATTTGGATTCAGAACCCATTTTGGGGGTGGCAAGATAAGGCTTGGCATGATTTATGATTCCTTGGATTTCACAAAGAAAAATGAACCCACATGTAAACTTGGGTTTAAGACATGGTCTGTGTGGGAAGAAAACAACTTTAAGAAAACAGCAGAAGAAACACAGGAACAGAATGAAGAAAGTCAGGGGGACTGCAAAGGCCAGTGTTGGTGCTGTCGAAAAGAAGGGGTAAAGATTCTGCAGTGACTTCATGTGTGGTAATTATGCAGATTTTTAAAAAGATTTATTTTATTTATTTATGCATGGGGTGCAAAACTGGGGTGCAGGCCAGAGGTGTGGGGGTATGTTTGTGAGAGGATTCACCAGAGACAGTGGGGAGCAGAACAGGCGAATCTACTGAAATAAGCTGCTGAGGGGAGCAGTGGGCGAGACCAGAGAAGTCTGCTGGGTCAGCTCCCTGGCTGGGGATCCAACTTCTGCTGGGGATTGAACTCATGCTGTCTTGGCTGATTATAGCACTGAGATTTTAATCCCTGCTCCACCAAGGAGGCCCCCGATTGTGCAGATTTTTCACTAAGAGGCCTAATAATAAAAACTTTAGGTGTCTGGTTTGAACAATAAAAGTATAGGGAAAGGCAAAGGGACTAAATATAAATAGTCAAAACAATTTTTAAGAAGAACACCAAAGTTGGAAGACTCATACTACCTGATTTTAAGACTTACTAAAGAACTATAGTAATCAAGACATTGTGAAATACCTTTCACTCCAGTGCAGTGCATGAAAAAGTATTCATTAGTGAGATTTATCAAGATAGTTGGGGAATATGTGGGCTTCATCCAGCGTCTAGCCAAGCTCTCTCTTCTCCCAGGGATAACTTAATGGACTGAAGCTTTAGAATAGTGTGGCAGGAGACATCCTTAATATTCCTGGGAGCTGTTATGTTTTCACTTTCAGGTGAGTGGATTTTATGATTTGGGAATACATTGAGAAAATTGGCTATGATTTTTAGGCAGCTGGACCAGGTCTAATATTGATTAATAGCATTTCCCCCTCTGTTTGGTATCATTCTCTTCATTTTGCTACTGCTTTCTTGTGGAAGTCAATTTGAACTACTTGCTAGAATTTCTGGATCTTGTCTGGACTCAAGTCTTTTTTCTCCCCCACAAATACTCTGATTTTCTACTGGATCTCAAATTTCTAAGTGAGGATTGTTAATTTAGATAATGTAGCTTATTCCTCTTAATAAGGGGATTGTTGATTGTCTGGTTAGGCTCCTATGTCTCACCTAAATGTTGGCCAATTGTGGTAATTTTTTTTTCTTTTTAAAGATTTTATTTATTTGGGGCTTCCCTGGTGGCGCAGCGGTTCGGCGCAGTGCTGTGGAGCTGTCGACAGTGGCGACCCGAGTTTGATGCCCGGCCAGGGAGATTCCCACATGGTGCGGCAGACCTTTCCTGCCTCACCCGCTGCTCCCCTCAGCAGTGTCTTTTGGTTGGTCTGCCTGTTCTGCTCCCCTTTCTGTCTCTGGTGAACCCTCTTGCCGCCCTACGCCTTTGGTCTGTACCCCAGCTTGTATGTATAAAATAAATAAATCTTTAAAAAAATATTTTATTTTTAAATTTTATTTATTTATTTATTTTTAAAGATTTATTTATTTATACAAGCTGGGGTACAGGCCAGAGGCATGGGGCGGCGAGAGGGTTCACCAGAGACAGAGAGGGGAGCAGAACAGGCAGATCAGAAATACACTGCTGAGGGGAGCAGCGGGCGAGGCAGGGAGAGGTCTGCCACACCATGTGGGATTCTCCCCGGCTGGGCGTCGAACTCGCATCGCGAGCAGCCGATAGCTCCACAGCGCAGCGCTCAACCGCTGCGCCACCAAGGAGGCCCCAAAAAAAGATTTTATTTATTTATGCATACAAGAATTGGGGTGTAGGCCAGAGGTTGGGGGGATGAAAGGATTCACCAGAGACAGTGGGGAGCAGAACAGGCAGATCTGCTGAAATACGCTGCTGAGGGGAGCAGTGGGCAAGGCAGGAGAGGTCAGCTCCCTGGCCAGGGATTGAACTCGTGCTGCCATGGCTGTGATAGCTTCATAGTGCTGAGACTTAACCCCTTATGCCACCAGGGAGGCCCCAATTGTGGTAATTTACCTAGTTGATCTTTAGTCCTTTAAATGTTTTTCTCTCCACATCTTTTTCATCCTCACCTAGAGTTTACTATGTTCACACTCATGTTAACTTTTACTTTCTTTGCTATCCTGTTATCCCTCTGATATTGTTATATCTGTTTCTCCGTCATGGGAATCTTTAATCTTTTTAATCTTTCTTTCTTTCCCCCTACTTTGTCCCTCCTCTATCCCCAGCTACTGCTCGGTCTCTCCTGTTGGTACTCTTCCCAGATCTCTTCACTTCCTCACAGCCTATTTATGCCTCAAGCATGCAATTTGATTTTGTCTCCCCCTCTCCACTGAAATTGCTCTCCTCAGTGACCTAATTATCAAACTCAGGTGATGCTTTTCAGCCCCTATTTTTCCGCTCTGCTTCTTTAAACAGCAATACTGTCCACTCTTGGTTTTTCTCTTACTTCCACTTCCTTCTTAGTGTCCTTCATACTCTCATTTTCATCCGTCCAGTCTCTACATGCTGGTGTTCTTGAGAATTCTGTTCTTAGCCAACCACATTCTTTTTTTAGTTTTCACAGGTGATGTAATTCACCTGCACACAGAGACAAATCCTCTAAATCTCTATATTTAACTCAAATCTCTCTCTCCTGGAATCCAGTTCTGTATTTCCAAAACCCACCTGGACATTCTATAGGCACTCAGAAATCACTGTCTTCCCCACAAAATCTCAACCTTCTAAAATACCTGCCTAGTTGAGTGTTATCAATAGCCACACAGTTAAATCAAAAACTTAAATAAAAAAACTTTTGTATTTGGCCTTGGTTCTTCCTCTTAATCACTTTCACTTGGTTGATCCCTGGGTCTGATTTTAACCTTGAGGGTCTCCTACATCTTTCCTTTCAAACTGTATTGCTACAGTCTTTGATTAGATCATATTAATTTCTCACTTGCACAGTTGCAGTAATATCCTGACTGGTCTTCATGCCTCACGTCTTATAATACCTCCTATCTATCCATCACAAAGTAGTGCTCTTCCTGAGTTATGAGAGTACTTATTTATACCCTTTTCCTTTAAAATCTTTCATTATCCATGGTACCTGATAGATAGTAGATGCTTGATTCCATTTTCTTTCCTCCTCTCTTTATTATGTTTTTGCTATTTTCTTTGCTTCCAAGGATATTTCCTCCAAAACAGACAGACAGACAAACATAACTGGTAATCTAGTGACTCTCCTAATTAATTCTAGGATTTAGCTAATGGCTTATTTCTTCTGTGAAGTCTTCCCATTTCCAGTACAGAGTTAATCACTCCTGCTGCAGGACTACTCTGACATATTATTATTTTGCTAGCATTACACTTACTGTTTGAATGTTTTTTGGTTTCCTCAGCTGAATTAGGAACTCTTTGTGAGTAGGGGTTATTTATTTATTTATTTTTGCCTTTTTTAACTTAAGCACCTAACAAGTTTACTTTACTTAGTTTATAGTATGTCTTGGACACTAGAAATAAGCTGGTAAACAAGACAAAGTTCCTATTCTCCTGGGGCTTATATTCTAGTGAGAGTAAACAGGCAACAAATAACTTTTAGAAAAAAATCAGTTAATACTATGTAGATAATTAAAATAGAATGCAGTGATAGGGAAAGAATAGATAGCTACTTTAGAATGAAAGAATAGGGAGTACATCTCTGAGGGAGTGTTATTTAAGATCTAGAGGATACAATGATCAATTGATCAAGCATTCCATTGCACATCTAAAGCAGAATCAACTATATTTTGGCGGAACGGCTACAAGACCATTGTGGTGAGAATATTATGAATGAGAGGGAGCATTATGTAAGATGAGGAAGGCAGAGGCCACGTTACATTGGGATTTGAAAGCTGAAGTAAACTGTTTTCTTTGGAGACTTTTAAGCAGGGGTACGATATGAGTTGATTTGTGATTAGAAAGACTATTTTGATTACTATGTGGAAATGGATTGTAGGCGGATCAAGAGTGGATGAAAGGAGACCAGGCTCTTATACAGATGAGAGTTGATGGTGAATTGGGCTGGGGTAATGGTAGAAGAGCTGCAGATAAGTGGATAGAGTTGGGATATCTTTTTGGAAATGAAGTTCATAGGGTTTGCTGGAGGATTTTCAGCAGCCATGGAATGAGGCAAAGAGAGGAGTCATAGATAACTTCTAGTTATTACATTTTCCTTTTTTTTTTTAAGATTTATTTATGCATACAAGCTGGGGTGCAGGCCAGAGGTGTGGGGTGGTGAGAGGGTTCACCAGAGACAGAGTAGGGAGCAGAACAGACTGATTGACGAAAATACACTGCTGAGGGGAGCAGTGGGTGAGGCAGGAGTGGCAGTCTCCCCAGCCGGGCATGGAACTCGTGCAGTCTCCCCAGCCGGGCATGGAACTCGTGCCGCTGCATCTGCCGATAGCTCCACAGCGCTGCGCTTAGCCCATTGCGCCACCAGGGAGGCCTCCTTTTTCCCTTTTTTTCCTTTATAACTTCTACATTATTGGCTGGAGCTCCTGCTTAGATTAATGATGCTATTGAGGTAGGTAAGACTGACAGAACATGATGTGTTAAATTCTGTTTGGATCATGTCAAATACGAGATAACTTACAGATAGCCAACTGGAGCTGTAAGATAGTTGTTTAGAAAAGTCTGGCATTCCTGGGAAAAGTCTGGGCTGAAATTGTAGACTTGGAAATCAATATAAATGGAATTTGAAGTCAGGGAATTCAACTTGGAGGTCATCTAGGAATGGTTTGTTGCTGAAAGAGGAGCAATCAGTGAGGTAGGCGGATAACCAGAAAGTGATGTGAGTTTAGAGTTTAGAGTTTAAAGCCAACTCTAAAAAACATGTTGCAAGCAGAGACTGGACCACTGTTAGCTATTGAATGCTGTCTCAGATGGGAACAGAAAGATCAGTAACCTAGAAATTATTGGTGACCTTGACTAGAACATTCATTGGAGAGGTAGAAATATAACCCTTGTAACAAATTGAGAGGAGAAATGAGATGAAGAACATTTGATCATATTTTTTTGTTTTTTGCGTGATGACAGCAAGATTTTGAGGCTAATTTCTGAAAACTTCCTGTGTCTCATTTACTAAATTCTTACCTATTTTTTTTATAAGGAACTATTTTTGTAAAAAAGATTTATTTATGCATACAAGAGGTGGGGTGTAGGCCAGAGGTGTGGGGGTGGTGTTGAGAGGATTCACCAGAGACAGAGTGGGGAGCAGAACAGGCTGACTACTGAAATACACTGCTGAGGGGAGCAGCGGGCAAGGCTGGAGAGGTCTGCTGCGCCATGTGGGAATCTCCTGACCAGGTATTGAACTCGTGCTACAGTGGCTGCGGATCGCTTAATAGTGCTGTGCTTAACCCGTTGTGCTACTAGGGAGGCCCAAGTAAGACTGTTTTAAGGATTAGGCCCCTGGTCTGGCAAAGCAAACTGACTTGACCTTGACCTTACAGTACATCAGTTTTTCTCAGCTGTCAAATGAGGATAACAGGACCAGTTTAGCTCAGTGGGTGGTTGTGAGGCATGACTACTAATGAAAATAATTGTAAAACACTTTTGCAAGTTAAAGTGTGATATAAATGCTAAATAGTAGTTCTTTATTGGGATGTTGTGAAAATTAGCAACATGCTGTCTGTTAGAGGCCTTAAGCTCCTTTTGAGAAAGGTGATATATAAATATATATATATGTATGTATTTTTTTTTTAGATTTTATTTTTATTTATTTATGCATACCAGACCTGGGGTGTAGGCCAGAGGTGTGTGTGTGTGTGTGTGTGTGTGTGTGTGTGTGTGTGAGTGAGAGAGAGAGAGAGAGAGAGGATTCACCAGAGACAGAGTGGGGAGCAGAACAGGCAGACTGACTGAAATACTGCTGAGGGGAGCAGCGGGCCAGACAGGAGAGGTCTGCTGCACCATGTGGGTTAGATCCCTGGCCAGGGATCAAACTCATGCTGCAGTGGCTGCCAATAGCTTGATAGCACTGAGATTTTAACCTCTGCATCACCAGGGAGGCTCCCAAGGTGATATGTATTTTTGTAAATACTATTTGAAGACATAATAGCTCAGATTTTGGGAACAGATATTGCTACCCTAATTTCTAGGATATAACAATTATGGAAACAAAATTAAACAACTTCCTATCAGAGAATGTTTTCAGAAGATTTATAATATCATTTTTTAAAAAAAGATTTTTATTTTTATTTTTGCATACAAGCTGGGGTGCAGGCCAAAGCTGTGAGGCGGTGAGAGGGTTCATCAGAGACAGAGGGGAGCAGAACAGGCAGATCAACGGAAATACACTGCTGAGGGGAGCAGTAGGCGAGGCAGGAGAGGTCTGCTGCGCCATGTGGGAATCTCCCCTGCCCGGCATCAAACTCGTGCCGCAGCTGCTGACAGCTCCACAGTGCTGTGCTTAACCCGTTGCGCCACCAGGGAGGCCCTATAATAACTATTTTAGAGGATTTGAATCACAAGAATTTGTACCAACTTGCTTTCTGTTTCAGGTGAGGATACGCATGCCACCCTGTGGCAGTTACAATGCTGACTGTTTAAAGGAATGGTATGTGTGTGGATTTATTGTCTATATGTAAAGCATCACAGCCAATCAATAGAACACTCACAAAAAGAGTTGAAAAAATGTTTAATTCATTTTAGGTGAAACTGTATAGATACTTGAATATAGGCTTAGATGGTGGTTACAGTTAGACTTGAAGGAGGGACATCATGCTATGTCAGGCAAAACTAGCACTCCTTGTTCCACACCTGATTCTAATATAGAATCGGTGGCATCATTGTCTGTCATGTACTTAGAATATGCTTGAAAATTGAATCTGATGAAGTAAATTTTTCTCAGCTTCTAACATTTCTCAGCATTAACAATGGAGGAAAATTAGGGTGTGGTTCTTTTTTTTTTTTAAAGATTTATTTTTTATTTATACATACAAGCTGGGGTACAAGCCAGAGCTGTGGGGTGGCGAGAGGGTTCACCAGAGACAGAGCAGGGAGCAGAACAGGCAGATCAGAAATACACTGCTGAGGGGAACAGCGGGCAAGGCAGGAGAGGTCTGCCACACCATGTGGGATTCTCCCCGGCCGGGCGTCGAACTCGCATCGCAGCTGCCGACAGCTCCACAGCGCAGCGCTTAACCGCTGCGCCACCGGGGAGGCCCTAAAAGTTCAGTTTTCTTACAGTCTGTTGCCTCTTCATATCAAGGATAACTGTAAGGCTTAGGTTTCTTTTCTTTGATGAGACTTCTTGCCTTTGCACACCCAGACCTTACTTGCTTTCATTCGCATTCAGTGAGTGGAGAAGGGATCTCTGAATGGCCTGCTTCTATAGCAAAGACAGTTGAGTAAGCTTATTTTCTTGGAGATGCTTCACTTCTATGGTTTTATTAAGACTTTCTACCTTTGTGGTTTGTTAAGACTGTGTTACTTGGGCCTCCCCGGTGGCGCAGCGGTTGGCCGGGAGCAATGCCGGTTCGACGCCCAGCTGGGGAGAATCCCACATGGCGCGGCAGACCTCTCCTGCCTCGTCCACTGCTCTCCTCAGCAGTGTATTTCTGATCTGTCTGTTCTGCTCCCCACTGTCTCTGGTGAACCCTCTCACCGCCCCATGCCTCTGGCCTGTACCCCAGCTTGTATACATAAATAAATAAAATTCTTGAAAAAAAAAAAAAAAGACTGTGTTACTTGCTTTCATCATCTGCCTTATTCATTATAGCTGCTTTGTTCAATGTGGAGTCAACAGTTGGTTTCAACTGTTTTATGTTTATAGATAAAGGTTTATGTTATATTCCTGTTTTAGTTTCTTTGGATTTAATTTCCTGTTTACCTGTATCTATTGTACTTAATAATGTCCTTCCCAAACTAGGTATTTTGCAAAGCTTCAATCCTAATTTTTTTTGAATGTATTGCTTATGCTTTGTACCCCTTCACTTTTATTGAGGTATAATTGACAAAATTATAAGATACTTAAAAGTGTACCAAGTGATGATCTTGTGCACCTTTTTACCCTCCCCACTGTGAGTAGCAAAGATTTCTCTGGAAGCTTGCAGTTGGCAGTACTGTCAAGTCACAAAACCTTTAAGACTGTATGAAGAAGATACTTCCTACCACTTCCAAACAATATGGAATATATATATTTGATCTTACTATTTCTTCTGTGACTAGTAAGTAGTTCATACCCTTTGAAATTTTCCGCTTCGGTTATTTGTCTTTTTCTTACTAGCTTGTTAAAAGTTCTTTGTATTTTGCCACCATCAGCACTTTTTCATAAACATTGTAAATACTCTTGAAGGCTATAAATGAGGAAGCAGACTATTACATCAGTTGCTTATCTGAAATGACATTTGTTTAAAATGTTTGCCTTGGTTATTTGAGCAATGGTAAAACTTCTTTTGTTTCTCTCCTTCCAAAGATGCATAGAAAAAACTCCTTCTGTCTGAAGTAAAGTGTTGGCTCTGTGTTGGTTATAATTTGCTTTTTCTGGCTGGCAAAGCCTTCTTTTTGTTTTCTGTCTTTTGACAGATTATAGGATTGTGGGGAAACAGCGTCCAGGGCTTTTTCAGGAACTGTGCCATTTTATCTACAGGAGAAGCCATTGGCTTTGGCACTAGAAGAGAATTGGCTCTGCATTTAAAGATGCCAAATCATGCTTGATTCACAAGTTTGCTCTCTCATTTCGTGATGTCTGTGAAACTTTTTCAGGATGTTGGCTTTTACTTTTTCTACCATGTGCTACCTTATCAGCATGAGAAACGAACAACTTGTCCCTTCTCTTTGACTCCCCACTCCCAACACCATGCAAACACATCCCAAAACACAGCAGAAGGTGCAATAGTCATTTTAAGAATGAGGAGAAATATAATTCATAGATGTTCCTATTGTGCTTATGCATGACTTTGAGCTGTAGTTTTGGTTTATCAGTTAAATTCTTCCTATGGAGACCTGATTATTTAAATGTGGACATAATTTATCAACCAAGATACTTCTTTTTATTTTTTTTAAAGGTTTATTTATTTATGCATACAAGCCGGGGTGCAGGCCAGAGGTGTGGGGCCGTGAGAGGGTTCACCAGCGACAGAGTGGGGAGCAGAACAGGCAGATCGACCGAAATACACTGCTGAGGGGAGCAGCGGGGGAGGCAGGGTCATGTGGGAATCTCCCCAGTGGGGCGTCGAACTCCGTTGCTGCTGACAGCTCCACAGCACAGCACTTAACCCGTTGCACCACCAGGGAAGCCCAAGATAACTCTCTTTAAAGGCTTTTCAAAAGCATCAGTGAAAGCTCAGTGTCAGAGTAGGCCATTAATTTGTATAAGACAGCACATTTAGAAAAGTTCAATTTATTTACACTTGGCACATACTTTCAATGGGATGTAGGATGATTTGTTTGATTACTTTCTTTCTTTTTAAGCATTTAATGGGCCTTCCTCCATTTGGCTTCACATAGCCAGGACACAGGCCCCCATCCCCTTTTTTGCCCTTCCCCAATATTCTCCTCAGCTCTTCTGCTGAAAAATTTGGCCTTCGTGTGATGACTGGCTGCTTTCAATGAGTTTTCCCTTCCCCGCACCACATTGATGGTAGGAGCAGCTCCAGTCTTGTTTTTTGGCAGCATTTTCTGGTGTCTGCTTATTGACCAAGGTCCACAGTTTATCAGGGTTGACTGTTGAGCAGAGCTCTAGTAATGCCTTGTACCAGTTTTCCCGAAGTAACCTGGGTGATATTTGTTGAATTTGATGCTGCATGACACCAGCGTAACTACAGCCTCCTGAGTGTTTCTGTTTCTTGCCGATGTGGCTTTGACTGGCGGTCACATGGCCTCAAACTTCCCAGGTCTTCCTCAGTTTGGATGGTATGTTTGCAGCCAGAATCAAAGAACAGTTTGTCCTGATTTCAAATGAGAAATTTTATTATCTAAGTAGTCTTAACTCTAATTGTATTTGTTACCTTCATGGTTTTTTTTTTTATCGTCATACCTTCATGTACAAATTGATTTTGAAACTTAGCTAACTAGATATTTTAGCACATCTTCCCCACCTGTTATGCCTGTATTTTCTATGCATAACAGTTTGAAGAAAACGTAGGTATAGGTTGTTTCTGTTCATATTAAGATGAAGATTCTTGGGGCCTCCCCAGTGGCGCTGCTGTTAAGCGCTGCGCTGTGGAGCTGTCGGCAGCGGCGACGCGAGTTCGATGCCCGGCCGGGGAGAATCCCACATGGCGCGGCAGACCGCTCCTGCCTTGCCTGCTGCTCCCCTCAGCAGTGTATTTCTGATCTGCCTGTTCTGCTACCCGCTCCATCTCTGGTGAACCCTCTCGCCACCCCTCG
>PVIJ01013893.1:0-43586 GCA_004024925.1 Scalopus aquaticus
TGGCGGCGGGGGTGGGGGCGTTGGGGGTGGGAGAGCGAGAGGGGCTTACCGGCCCGCGCACTTCTGGGCTGGGGGCCCAGCCGGCCCGGGCCTGCGAGGCCCCAGTAGTGCTCCAGTCCAGGCTGGAGCACCCGTCCCCCGCCCCCTCCCTTGCAAGCCCACCTGGAGCCCGTTAAGCCCATGTGGTCCCAACGTGCATTGCGCTTCTCCCGTCACTACCAGAAGTCGCCAACAAGAGAGTGGTTCAGGAGAGCTGGTTGCTGGGCAACGAGGCCAGGCTGCCCTCAGCCTCTAAAGTAGGCAGAACCTTGGATTCAACCCCAGGAGAGTGTGTGGCGGGACTGCTCCCCTCCACTTTCACCAATTTGATCGCTCTTTTCTCCGGAAAAGGAGGTGCCAGTAATTCATACCCCTTAGGGTAGTGAGTTCCTCCAAGGTCATGGGTCTCTTTGAGACCCCAATCCCCCTCAGAGCTGTTCCTTGCAGGTGCAAAGTTTTTCTGGGACCCAGAACAGCACATGCAGGTAGCTGGTGATTCCCGGCTGGTGGGGCTTGGTTGGTTTGTAAGTAAGTTACTTGGATTTTCTTCAAGACACCCCGGGAAATAGCAGATGTAAACCGAAGTCAAACCCAATGGACACTTTTTTTTTTTTTTTTTAACATTTGCTAAGGTGTTCCCTACCTCCACAATCAACTGCTACAAGATCTGGCCAGACTGAAGAGCTAACACCTGTTCTATCAGGTGTCTGAGCACTAAAGGAAAGTCTTTTCAGTGGGTTTCAAACTCTGAAATTCCGCTCTCCTGCCGCAAACTCTGCTTCTGTCACCATCTTGCTCCTTAATTTTATTGGGAATAGTTCACATCCCTAAGTTCTACTTCAGGTACAACTTTCATTCTTTTCCAGCCAGAATGTAGGTCCCTTTTGCTCTAACCAGCAGTTCCCCTGGGCTGCCCCTAAATATTTTTAAATGAAAAAAATGTAGACGAGGAAGAATGTCTTTTTCTCTACCCTTCTAAATTCTTGGCAAATGAAGATCTAAAGAAGTGGTTAACCCCTGTTTTTATGCCAGAGGTGATGAAGAGTAAAAAGTCATAAAAAATGGTGATGGGACAAAAAAAAGCATATGAACTGGGAGTGGTAAACTGGGGAGAACAGCAAGGAAATCCTGTTTGTTCAGATTCCTCTCAGCATTCCTCTGTTTCAGAGATTTAAAAAAAAGAAAATGTTCCTTTCCTCCAGGTATTGAGAGGGCATGCCTCACATGAAGAGTTTATAACCTGCTTCAGGGAACGCTCAGGAAGTACTTCCTGCACATGGCGTCTCTTAAATTCCTTCATCTTAAAATATTTACTATGTCAAATTACCATATTTTGGGGTTGTGTGTCTCAAACTATCAAAAGACAGCCCACTTAAAAGTGAAATTTCCTTTGTGCCCCACCCCTGTGGCATCTGCCCTTTTGGATACCCTAGTAGCCACTAACATAAATTTTTGTTCTTCTACTTAAATATGTGTGTATCCATAAGCATTTAATGTTCTGAATGTTCCTATATTCCATAATTTCCTCACAAGTATGTAACACCATCTGTGATACACTATTGCACAGAGATAGAAAACAATTGGTGGTCAGGGGTTGTGGGAGAGGGGTGGCAGGGAATGACTAAATGTTTTTTACGGGGTGATGAAAATGTTTTGGAAGTACATAAAGTGGAGGTTGCAGGGTAACGTGAATGTGCTAAATGTACTAACCAGTTAATTGTATGTTATGTGCATTTCATCTCATTTTTTAAAAAATAGCCATAAGAAGCCATTGCAAGGTGTTAGGGAAGAGAGGGAGGGTGATAAGACAGATTTAACTCTGGGAATAGTAGTTTAGCTGCAGAATGAGAGTGGCTTGGCATGGGGCAGAGTTGCTTCAGGTGGAAGATTCAAGAGGCTATTTATTTAGATGAAAGGTGATTTTTGGTGTCACATTGCACTCTTACTTAGAAACCAGAGCATAAAGCCTGACTCCTCAAATGTATCCAAGGCCTTCTGTAATTTGGCTCTTAATTTGGTCACTCTCAGCTTCATGGGCTTGTGTTATTCTTCAGTGTGCCAAATTACCTCATTGCTGTTTGCTTTGCCTGGAATTTTATACCCCTCACTCTTGCCCTACCAACTTTTACTTATTCTTCAGTTTTCTGCAGCATGAGTTCGATCCCCAGCCAGGGAGCTTCCCACATGGCGAGGCACACCTCTCTTGCCTCAGCTGCTGCTCCCCTCAGCAGTGTATTTCCATTAATCTGCCTGTTCTGCTCCCCACTATGTCTCTGATGAATCCTCTCAGCCCCCCCCCCCCGCCATACCTCTGGCCTACACCCCAGCTTGTAGGCATAAATATTTTTTTTAAAAAAAGCCTAGGGCCATTGAGGCTGAGTGGTGATCCTGTCTGGCTTTACCCCCACTCTTCATGCTTGAGCTCTAGGAGGGGACTGCAAGAGCTGTGAGCCAGAGCTGTCCATTCTATCTGTGGTGCTTCAAATGGCGCAGGCTCACCTTTATGTTCTGCTGCAGTGGGTGGAAAACCTAGTGGCAGGCAAGGGTGTTCATCTGGATCATTTCCCCACTGGGCAGTTTCAACGCCTTTTTCCTTCTCCTGCTTTCCCCGTTCTCTGACCTTTTTATCTATAGATTCTAGCTTCTTAGGACTTGCCCCTTCCTTTCCTTACTTGATGAGTCATTTGGGCAATTCTGCTTACCAACCCCAGGCCCACCTTGCTTCTCTCTTTCCTCATAGGTCCCCTGGGCTTAGCACACCGAGGGCATCAGGTTGTAGACAACCCTGCTGGAGACAGGTCTCTGCTCAACAAGCCCCCTTCTGTCAGTTCCCTCCGCAGACCCTCTGGTAGCTGTGACAGTTTGGCTGGACTCCTCTGTGATTGCCAGCTTGTTTCTGAATTTGTCCCACCCTGTCTTAAGGTGTCAGGTTATATTTGCCTGAGTGGACAAAAGAATATTCAGTCGAGAACCCAGATTTTATGCAGAGATCTGGCCTTGTGGGTAAATTGGTGTTGACCATGGCAGCACTTTGATTGTGGGTTCCACGGACAGAGAGAGTAGCTGGAGGGAGGGAGGTGTGGGAAGGGGCAAATGAATGGCTCTTTCTCTAACGCAGCCAAGGAAATGCCAGAGCACTTGTGGCTCTCTGAAAAGTTCCTGTTCAAGATATGTTCCTAAAGGTGCAGAACTTAAGTGATTCAAGGAACCTCAGGATGTAAATGAAGACTTTCATGGGAACCCAGGCCTCAAACCCCCTCGGTTGGTCAGTTATCACCACTACTCTCCATTGCCAGGTTGAAGTTTTTATTTGAAAAACTGAAAACACAGATGCAGTGTAGTATACAAAGGGCCTTAATACCATAATAAAAGTATTGTTGGAAGGAAACAAAAGCCAGTGGCTACCTGCCCTGGGAAGGTAGGCACTCAGTGAAAAATGAAATTCATTTATAGGAACTATTCTAATGGAACATTTGGGGAAAAGGTTAAAAACAGAAGAGAAAAACAAACCCAACCCTGTCTTTGCAAACCTAAATGTGAAAGAGTTTGTAATAAGTTTGAGACAATTTGTGTTATCACCAAGATTGATCTGAACCCCCTCGGTTTGTCCCTATGAGTGGTAATCAGCTTAATTTAGGGCCTTCAAACCTGAGGTAGCTGAGGTCACCTGAAAGACATGTCTGGGAATTACCTACTCTCAGAATCGGACCCAGCGGTATCTAGCCAATTGTTTCACGTTGCCTGGGCTCCTGGGGTGAACAGCTGTGCCACTACTGTTGGTTGCTGATCGTGTATTTGGTTTGGACCTGGGAGACAGAGGACTTGAGCAGCAGATGGCTGGCCCAGCTTGCTGTGCGGATGGCTGGCAGGCCCATGGTGGTGGCTTTCTGTGCTACAAGCAGTGCAGTCTCTGGAGGGTTAAGGATGGCAGAGAATGGCAAAGCCGGTCTGGTTAGGAGGCCAATGCTGGGGCTGAAGGCTGTCGTTGGCAGGAAGGGTTTCCAGAGATGTGTCAAGGTGGTAGAAGGTAGCAAGAAATTGACCAGTTACTCAAGACCAGGGTAAGCAGAGCCAGTAGGCCCCCTAAACTAAGGAGGTGGCCATGAAATGAGCACTTCCCAGGTGCAAGTTCTGAACCAGCTCCTCCCCGGGGAGAAGTCAAAGCAAACCAATCTGATCAACCCCACGGTGGCTGGTGTAAGCAGGTGTCTGACCTGGTGGTCCAAACAGATCCAAGAAGGGATGCTCTGAATAACATTTGGTTCCAGCTACTGGGTTAGGGACTCAAATTCAGGTGGGGTCCCAGGGATCCTGCTGTGGGGGACAGGATCAGCAAACAATCTAAATTAACATCTAATTTAAACTCCTTGCTCAGATATAAAATAATCCCAGAAAGGGAGATTCTGTCTTCTAGTTTTTTTTTCTTACTATGTACACATACAGCCTTGCTTTAGAGATATGAGAGCACTGTGTTACAGAATTAAATAACAGATGCTGTATTTAACATCTCATCAATCCTAAGCCACTATTTTGCTGTCCTCTCTTGCTATGACGCATTTTCACTGACCCATGAGACTTCGGTCTCTAATGATGCTCAGTGACTAATTTAAAAGGTTGTGAGGTTCACTTTGAGCCTTAAGATGTGATTCCTGTTTTAATCTATTTCACACCAAGTATAACATTCAGAAGAACCAAGATGGGACAACTTGATTTTGGCTAAAGAATGGTTAGCTCCTGTTTGAGGGATGATGAAAGTCATATTACATCCAATGGTACTTCTGGTTAAGTGCTTTCTCAAATGTTTTATTTCTCATGCTAAGTCCATGAAGGTTTTAAAAATTACCATGGCTCTTTTTAGGGGGTGAAACCTGATGTGGTGCAATATACACAACACTTAACACATCCCCCTCCCTCCCCCCACAACAGTAATTTGGAGCCAAATGTTCGAATGGCCCAGATTCTAGAAGTGAGGGACAGCCACCTTTGGAAATGCTGACCCACACTGAAAACATACTGATTGACTTAAGTGGTACATCTGTGCCAGGGCTGCCACACACCACTCCTTCTGAGTCTTGGGTGGAAATTGCCAGTACAAGAAGAAGCATTACACATAAGACAGCACAATCTCTACTGCTGACCCCTTCAGCCTAGTCTCATAATCCAAGCTGCTGGGAGACAGTGTTTTGAGTGCCCTATTTTAAAAATGCACAGAGAAGGAGTTGGGGAGTGAGGAAGGAGGGAGGGTTGATTCACAGTGATCAAACAGGAGTCCTATAACCTGTCACGCAGCAAAACTTAGCAACGTTCCGTGGGGACAGATCCTGGGAAGTGCTTGTTGGCGACTACCTATGAGTTGCTACAGTAAGAAAGGAAGACACTTTGTCCAAGACTGGAAGGTCACTTAAATGTTGGGGTCCATCTGGAGGGGGACTCGCTGTCAGGCTGTCTTTCTGTAGGAGGCTGTTCATGCGCCTCTATCCTCATCCTGTCCACAGGGTAGTGACGCCTGGGCATGTTGCTGGAGGAGGTCAGATCAGTGGTCCCTTTCACGCTGTCCCTAACCCAGCGGCTCTGAGGGCCTGCTTGCTTCGGGATCCAGTAAGAAGTCAAGAGGGCATCTTGGACTTGGTTGTGGTTCTTGAAGATGGTTGTCCCAGGGTAGCCAGACCAGCATGCCAGTGTCCTATCTGAAATCCTGATTGCTTAGAGCATCTTTCTGAGGGCGGCTGCTGCTGCTGAATGGAGTAATAAATAGTAAAGGTGCCAACCCAGGCACAGGGCTCTTTCCTGCTGTTCATCTGGTCTTCTGGGTCTGTCAATTAGGTAGAACATGGAACTGTCCCCTTCAGATTCAAGAGGATGCCAAGGCAGATATTTGGAGAAAGGAACTGGAAACCCCTTGTATTCTCCTTCCTAGGGCCCTGCCTGGGTCTGAAGGGAGGTGGCCAACTTGAGGTGGGTGGGCAACTCGTTCTGGGGGAAGAAGTCAGTGTGGCTGTTCTCACCAGCTCCATTCAAGCATGAGATAAGGTTTTTAAGCCTGGTCACCAGGAGCTCCCGGGAGATGCGTTTTGGGAAGAGCCAGGCCATAAGCACCCCTCCGCTCCCTCTTCTGTAGCCCTCTCGCTTGTGAAGGTGGGCAGAGGCTTCCAGCGGGGCCCCAGCTTCAGGAAGGAAAGGCACTCGCTCTGCTCCTGCCTCTTGAGGAAAGTGTGGCTCAGCAGTGTGCCCAGCCGGGGAGGCCTCGGCTGACCCATGCGTGCTCGGTGGCCGCGCGGCGAGGAGGCTGACGTGGAGCACCAAGGTGAGGCCCGGCAGCACCATCGCGGTGAACTGCTGTGGTGAGGGGCCCTTGGCGGCGCAGCGCCCCAGGGCGTTCCCAGTGCAAGAGTTGGCTATGAGAGTGAAACTTGAAAAAGGAAAACCAAAAAACCCAACCGACCACTGTAAGAAGCAGTGGGAATCCACGAACGGCCAAAAGAGGGGGAGAACTGCCTGGGCATTCTCAGCCAGGACACTCCTGCTGTTCCTCCGACTTTGTGCACAGATTCAGGGTAGTGTCCTGGGTTGGAATCCACCAGCCCTCTGAGGCTCACAAGTTTGCGCAAATGATGAAACTGAAAAGACTGAGAAGAAAACAGAAAAGAAATTGTGTAAGATCTTCCCTCTCCAGGCACTCAACCAAGCAACAAGCCCCTCTAATAGGCACAACGACTGAGGGTGAAATAGCAGGCAGGACTGGGAGGGAGGTCCTCTCTGTGGAGATGGCCCTGGTCCCCCTCTTCTCCAGGCCTGACACTGGGGAGGTGGAGAAAGAACAGAGATCATGGGTTTGAACGGAAAGGGTGGGACTGTGAAGGGAGTTTTGGGAAGGGCCGTCAGGTCCTCAGAACTGGACAATGGGGGTGGTGTGGCTGCCCCTGAGGCTCCAAGGGTTTCAGCTGTGGCGGGGAAGATAACAAACACACAGATGGGCAACAAGGATTTATACTCTGATGTGTGGGGCTTCAGTGTGGCGCTATTCTTTTTCGGTTACCGCTTCTTGCAGTGTAGGTGGAGAGGCTTCTGTTCCTAAAAGACAATAATAATGTATGTCTCGTTCCACTTCACACACACTTGCATTCATTCGACCAACAGAAACTGCCGCCATGTTGGGGTTCTAAACAAATTCATAGTCATAACCGTGATGAAATCTAGTCCAGCAAAGACTAAATACATCCGTGGTGGCTTCCCAGAGTCAGCCAAGTCGCTGGAGAATCAGTGGTCTTGGCTGTGATCAAATTAGCCACTTTGGGCATGAGGGAGCGACACTCATGGAGTCTCTGGGCTTGTCGGCCGAGTTCACTCCAGTTTGCTCTTTTCAGCTCCTGACCCTCTATCTTTTGACCACTGCAGCCCATCACTGGCTCTAGCCCATTTGCTGGATCCCCACTGACCACTCTTCATTCATTCACATTTAATTTTATACTGGCCCAGAAACTAAACTAAACTGGGAAGCACCCCAGGGCCTGGAAGGCAGTGGTGCCAAGTGAGCACATAGTCTGCTGGCCAAAGAAAGGTGGTCAACTCTAGGTCATTAAAATGACAACGGAAGTTTTTAATTCATGATTGCCCCAGCTCTGGGCTTAGAGGTGAGTTACAATGGAAGAACAAACATGCCTGTGAGTAGAGGAGGAGGAGGTCATGACCCAAGGGGCAGCCCCATCTCATGGTGCCCTCCCCTCCCTGTGGGCTGGCCTGTTCCGCAGAGGGGCTTACCTTCTTCCCAGCCCTCAGCAACACCAGCAAGCTCATAGTGCTTTTTTCGAAGCTCTCCCAGCTTTTGACGCTCCTTCTGCAAATCATTTTCTAGCTCTAGCACCCTAACCTGTGAGGAAAGCAGAAATTTCTTTTAAGTAGTTATCCGAGCGCTATCTTAGGCTGACTTAATCCCTTTCCTCTCTGTGTTCTAGTTCTCTACTTCCATGTTATTCAACCCCATTTCTAAATCTTACCCATCTTTAATTTTGGCCCTTGTTCCTTCTCTAACTTCTCCATCTTCTCATCATCCATCCATCCCAGTGGCTTTTATGCTTTCTCACTGTGACCCTTTACTGGAAATGATGTTTTACAACCCACTGGATGGGAATCAGGCTTACGATGTTGGTGTTCCTCTGATAGATCACTACCTAAAACCAGCTTGGGTGTTCAGCCCCTCTATATGGTATGTTCCAATCCCATTTTAGCTCTTCTCCTTCTATCTCAGTTCATTGGAAGCCCATGAAGAAACTAAAAATGTATTGGTTGCAGATGGTTCTGCAATTTAGGATTATTATTGCTATAGGAAAAGGCACAGACAGGCTTACAAATGGAATGATTTAGTTCTTGGCTATCGCTATTTATCTTTAATTTTACTTATCTTATTAATTCAGGAAATATTTGCTGAGCATCTATCATGTATCCTAAGCTCTATTATTGGAGCTGCAGACACTGGTACTTAGACAGACAAGGTCCCTGTTTACCTATAGGGGGAAGAGATAAGCTAATGATTAAGAAGAGATCAAGTCATGAAGAAACAGACACAGAATGATGTGATAGAAACCAAGGGTGGTCAGCAGAGGCTGCCATAAATGGCCATCAGACACCAGCTGTTCAGAGAACTGGTGAAGAATGTTCTAGGCACAGGCAGCAGGAGAACAAAGACTGTAATGCAGGAGTGAACCTAAGGAATTAGGAGTATAGAACATAGCCTTAAGAAAGGTTGAAATGTAGCTATTTTGAACAAAATGGAAGGGATTTGAGAGAATTACATGCAGCAAAGTAAGTAAGAATAGGATAACAAATATTGGACATTTTACATAGCAGACAATTAAAAAAAATGAGTATTAATAAACACCCTGAAGGCTGAGATTTAAGGGAGGAAGGTGGAAAGGGACAAGGAGATACAAGGATAGTGGGGGAAAAAAAACAAAAACAAAGATGACTCCGAGGCTTGGTCTCAACATCCAGGTGTGTGGTGGCGCCACTCGCTGAGATGGGGAAAAGCAGAAGAGAGGCAGATTTGGGCTTCGGAAGGGCAATACGGAGACCAGTATTGGACATATTAAGTTTGAGATAGTCTTTGGGCATCAATTAGAGATACCAAGCAGGTAGCTGGACAAGCAGAGAACTCAAGAAGAAGATCTAAGCCAGGGAGGAGAATTTGGTAAAGTTGTTTTTTTTTAAAGATTTATTTATTTATGCATACAAGAGCTGGGGTGCAGGCCAGAGGTGTGTGTGTGTGTGGGGGGGTAAGAGGATTCACCAGAGACAGACCAGGCAGCAGAACAGGCAGATCTACTGAAATACACTGCTGAGGGGAGCAGTGGGTGAGACAGGAGAGGTCTGCTGCGCCATATGGGAAGCTCCCTGGCTGGGGATCGAACTCATGCTACAGTGGCTGCCGATAGCTTCATAGGCTGAGACTTAACCTCTTGCACCACCAGGGAGGCCCAAGAATTCGGTAAAGTTAAGAGGGACTGGATGAGACTGCCAGGCCAGACAGAGGAGACTCAAGTCTAAGCTCAGTTCTTTTGGTATTTATGAAGAAATCGGGTCACGTGACTTTCCCTGCAGAAGCCAAGTGACCCATCTGCAGCTCTTTAACAACAGCTGTCTGAACTGCACCCAAAGGCTAATGCCCAGTAATTCTAGAACAAGGACATGTGTTTCTTTTTTTTTTTTTTTTTTTAGGATCCTACTAATCCTATTTTGTAAGGCATACCTTTACATAACTGAGAGAAATGGCCTTTGATGGGTTAACAGTAAATCCATGTTTTTTTAAAAACTAAAGGTAATACACGATTCATATCATAAACTTTAAGAAATCATTGATGCTAAGATTAATAAGTATCAGTTTGTGCGAGGAGACCCCTGATAACATTTAGAGGAACACCAGCCCAAGACTAGTGGGCTAGAGGTTAGTTTCTGATCTTTACTCATCACCTCTTTCTACCACCATTTCTTCTGGAACCACTTACATTCCTTCCTGAACTGACAGGTACACCTGTGTTCATTTCTACGCAGGTCTCTCTCTGTCATTGGCTTCTCTTGGGGTTAACATTTGGGGTCTATGCCACAGGCAATGGAGATGAGACTTAGAGGTAAAGCTCCTACCTGGGAATCCATCTCCTGCCGTTTGATCTGGGTCAGTGTCATGCTTGAGAAGTCCATATTGTCTGCAAGGATGGAAATTCTCTTGTCAAATCATATCCCTTCCTGGCTGACTCATGCCTGAGAGGCTGGCAATGCCAGTGCTCAGCTGAAAGCTCCACTTGCCATTTATCAACATGAGGGAAGGAGGAAAAGGGTGATACAGTGACAGGATAACCAGGGTCAGATTCCACCCCCAGGAAATGATTCTGTAGAATCATTTCTTTGACTTCAGAAAAGCCTGTCACCACAGCCAGTCACAAATCACTTGATGGGGACACATCCTACTTTGTCATTGTGCAAACATCACAGACTGTAATGACACTACACAGACTAGATGGCCCAGCTTGGCACACAGATCGCCTAGATGCTGGAGCCTACTGGGGGCTCCACCCCTTAGGGCGCCTACTGGTGACCGAAGCATTGAGTGATGCATGACCGTATAAACCTAGCCAACATGTGCGGTGCCTTCCCCACTGAGAAAATGGGTATGAAAGTAAAGAGATGAAAAATAAAAGACTCTGGAAATTGGGATGAGGCAGAAGAATGTAAAGAACAGCTAAATGGGAGAGGTGAGAGGAACACTGCAGTGGAAGGGTTACCTGTCTCTTCAATCTGGGATTTGCCAGAAATGGTGGAGGCCACAACCGCAGCAGTGGCCTGGCTCACCCCCCGGGAGGCCTGCTGCAGCTGGGTCAGGTTCATGCTGTCCTTATCAGCTTTCACCTGCAGGACAAGCACATTCAGGTTCACACAACACAGAGGGTGATGATGGAGTCAAACTGGTCTCATGACTCGAGGTGACTGTCAATCAACTTCTCAAAAATTGTTCCTTACAGAGTCAACTTCTGGCTGAGCTCTAATATAAAAAGCCATTCCAGGCTTATTTGCTTGGTGGCCTCAAGCTCTTGCTTCATCATTTATTTTGACAGTGTTGCATTTGGGGAAACCAATTTGGGACAGTAAATCAGGATGATAAAAGAACACTCCCTGGGTACTATGAAACTCAATGAAGGACTGGTGACAAGTCTTGCAGTAGGATCAGTTGGGGCAATGGTTCAAATTTGGAGATCTGTGAGAAGGAGTCAGAAGTGAGCGTGCTTGCATGGAGTGGGGCTCAGGGAAGAGGGGAGCTGAAATCAGGGCAGGAGACAAAGGGGACTCCAAAGGTATTACTATTTCTTAAATTTCAAATGGTCCTCAAATACCATTTGTAACAAAAGTGAGGCAAGCTATAGAGGAGCACATGTGGGGAGCTGGGAAGAGGGGCTTCTTGCTGGCAGAGGAAAGGCTTTTTAGAAGAGGGTAGTATAGAACCCTAGAGAGGCCGACTTTTAATTAGGGACCCAGCTCACCCAGGCCCTGGGTAAATCATCTGTTCTTGGTGCGAGGTCCGGGTCCCAGTCTTCTCTAACCTAGCCAGGCCTTAGTGTCTGAGGAGCCCAGCACGGGCCCTACCTTGGAGGCGGCCACAAGCTGTGCTGTGCTAGCGGCAATTTCGTGGGAACACACCATTAGCTCCTCAAATTTCCCTTTGCCTTGTACCACCAGATCAGCCGCATCCCTGGGAGGAAAGGACAAGATAGATGGGGTCACAGACAGATGTCACCTCGAGACTCCGCACCGCCTTGCTGGACAGGGAGGACAGCCTCTTGCCCCAATGCCCCACGTTGCCCCAGGAGATTCGGCTGTGAGTCCTGCTGGCTTCCTATCAAACACTATTTGCAAGGGCAGGTGTTTCACCCTTAGTTATTGTCTGGGGTGATCAACAGAACAGGAGTAGGGTGAGGAGCCTCGGGACCCACCAACACTTACACCATCACAGTGGCTCCCCAGCCCACAGCTTTGGAGGCTGAGATGAGTCCTTCCGTCCACCGAGAATTCTTGGCATAGAACTCTTTAGGGGATGCTGTCCCCTAGGGAAGGGAGAAATAATAACAGCTACTTTCAGGGAGTGCCTACTATGTGCCAGGTGCTTTTATAGCTATGAGTTCATGCAGTCCTCACAGTAATCCTGAGAGGTAAACATTATTATTCCCAGTTTACAGGTGAGAAAACCAAGGTTCTGAGGCAAAAATAGTTTTTCTAGGTCATGCAGGAAATAAAGAGAAGTAAATCCTAGGCTTTTTCATCTAAAGCTGGTGACGTTTCTATTACATCATGACATTTCTACTATAATGCATATGTGCATAACTCAGGATCCGAGGGAAGTCTTGCCGCTCTAAGGTTTAAAAGAGGGAAGTACTCAGTAATTTAAAAAACTGTTTCTATGTGGGTTTCAAATGCTTTTATGTACATGGTCTGAGAACCAACAACTGCTTCTTGCTCTGTGCCTCTTTCTGTTCTGGGGACACATAACGGCACCTCTCAAGCGGCTAAAAAGCACCACCAGAGCATATGTGGTTTGGCTCTTTACTGGACTGTTCTCAGGCTCGTAACCCCTCCCTGCACCTCTGTCTCCTGGGCAGCAGTTCACACAAGGATGTGAGGAGAGAGACGGCAGTAACACCAGCAGAGGCGTGAGAAGACCAGCCGTGATGCTCATGAGCGGCCAGCCAGTCTGGATAACTGAGCTGCCTGTGGGCGACAGACACGCAGGGTCGTGGTGTGCCCAGCTGTGTGCTCCTGATTTTGCCTTCACGTCCTGCTCCAGGGCCCAGGCGCGCAGTGCACACTGGGTTCCCCCGTAGCCCGCAGCTGGAAGCCCTGGCTGACAGCTCTCTGGGGACCCGGCAGTGCCCCCACTTCTTCCCACGGCATCTGCTCAAGTCCAGAGAGTGGCAGCTGTGCCCTCAGGTGGACACACCGGTGAGGCAGCATCCGGTACAGACTTAGCCCCCAGGGAGCTGGAACTCCCTGTCCCTGGGCCCTCACCCCACCTACCCGGCCACTCTCCACGATCTCTCTCTGGAGGTCCTTGGAGGCCACAATCAGCACCTGAATGGCTTGCATTAGGCTAGTACAGGAACCTAGGATCCTGCAAGAAACAAAAAGGTCAGGGACACAGAACAGAGGCCAAGTACAATAGTGAATGAAGATTTCACTTTTACTCCTAAGTACAAGCAAACTGGGAATGGGAAAGAAGGCGGGGATCTGCTCTCTGGGGTAGAGCCCTGAAGGAAAGGTGGTGAGTGAGGAGACATGACTGGGAGGTCTTCTTCATCAGGAATAGTTAAGTGGTGATTCTTGGAGCTTCTCTCTCCCTAAGACACAACAGTGGTGTTATCTTCATCATTAGTACTGTTATAGACAACTACCCCCTCCGCCCATCCCAGGGTCTGCTTGCTTGGCTTCTATCCCCTTGGCATAATCCAGAGCAGGGAAGACTGAGACCCAACCACCATGGCGCCACCGTAATGCTCAGACTGACCTTTCATTCACCTCTAGTTTGACGCCTGTGTCTCCTGCTCGAGATTTGCTGAGCATCTCCTGTTAGAAAGAAGCAGGGTCTCTCACCATGTGATGGGTAATGAGAACCCACAGGCATCCCACCATACTTCTGAGTCCAGCATCCCTAAGCAGCTGAGAAACCCAAATCTAGAAGGGCCTGCCTACATCCACGTGAGGGTCAGGGAAGGAACCCTGTCTCCGACCCATTCAGTAGGACGCAGCTGCAGCAGGCTCTGCAGCGAGGGCCTGGCTTTCTGGTACCCACACTGATGTGCGCAGGGTCCGAGAGCTATGGCACTATGCCAACAGGCCAGCTGCTACCAGGTCTCAGAGGCAGGCATTCACAGGAAGGCAGCAGCCTGAGTCTTCCACCAAAGGAGCAACATGTGATTTTCTAATGGTGCCCACGCTGGTTTCCCTGAGACATTTGCCGAGAGCCTGGCCCTGGGGCAGATCTGCAATATCCCATTTAACTTTTACGATGTCCCTGAAGCAGGGACTATCATCCTCCTCCTCCTCATCACATAGCAATGGAATCTGAATCCCAGGCTGATGAACTTATTGGAAATCATCCGAATGGTCAAGCTGAAACCAGAATGTGCTAACCTGACACCAAAGAATCTGATCCTTGTGGAAGCGGCTCTCTTCCCACAGCAAGGACCTTCTCATGCTTTATTCCTCAGAGGTTCCAGTGAATCTGGGCTCTGGCTTGTTTATGATACCACTTTAGCACACAAATAAGAGATACCCAGTGGGAAACGTTGCAGAAGGGTGGCTACAAGAGCATCCCCTTTAGATCTTGCTGCAGTGCCCGTACCTCTATTCTGGCTGTTGCAGTTTCAATGGCCGCTGAGGTAGCAGCCATCTCCTTGTCCACCAGGTCTCCCAGCTCTTCCTGTTTGATGTCTAAGCCCCTCGGCAGGAGCTCCTGTGAACAGCATCACAAAGGCTGAAGTGACCCCTGAACACCTTTCTGTTCTCTCCGCTATCCTTCCACCTGGCGGAAGGCAGGAAGGTCCCACCACATAACACACATCTGCAAGCCTCGCAGCCTTTGTCTGGAACTCTCTACGCTGTGGGCTCTGGAACCTCAGGCCCTCCTACCCCCAAGTCAGAACTTACTTCTTCCAGAAGGCCTCCCCTTCCTAACTCCTGCAACCCTCTCTACACGGAGGAAGCCAAGGCACATAGAGGCCCAGGGCAGAGATCTGAACTCAGGGCTGATGGCAAAGCCCATGATGTTTTAAATGTTATGTGTTCTACCTATAAGAGTATAAAAGAGATATGAGTCATTCAAAGAGTAACAGTAATGACCCATGTTATCTACCAACCAACTTAAGGAACAACTTAAGAAACACTATCAATACCTTTGGAGTCCCCTTTGTCTCTTGCCCTGATTTCCTCTCCCTTCCTCCCTGGTCCCCGGACTCCATCATAAACAGAGTCCTTACCATGTCTTTTTTTTTTTTTTTTTTTAAGAGCTCTACACAAATGCATCCCTAAGCAATATATTAAGTTTGTATGTTTGGGTCTCTACTTAACACTTTGTGGTCCGCTCACATATTAGTACGTGTTTTTGTCACCAGTATCAGGTGGCCGCTCACGTATTAATACGTGTTCATCTAGTCTCCGGTTCTTCATGCCACAGTGGACTTACCTGGAACTATTAGGGGCTATTTCTTTGATCATACTCAGCCTAGAAGCTTTACACATTGTTTTGGTGACTCTGTAAGGTGTTTTAGGAGAGATATTACAGTTTTTTTTAATATCTAGTAGTTCAGGAGTTGTGCGTATTTTATTGAATGCTTATACCATTCATGCGGTGGCACAGAAAATGGCCGGCCCCAAGGGCTGGTAAATTTAAAGGGCATTGGCACACAAAGTGTTAAAAGGAATCAGACTGTACTGCACATATTAGGAATGAGCTAAATGCTGTTTTACACTATTGACTTTATTACAGCTCTCATCACCCTATGGAAATAGTTGATTTTCTTATTTTTCTTTCTCATAGAGCCCATGTCTTGCTTGTCTCTACACACCTCTACCCAGCACAATACGAGAAGACAGGACACATTCACTACATGTTTACTGAATGAGTAAGTCCGCCTCTAACTGCAGATAAAAGTCCTTGAAGATGGAAACGGCTTATTTTTTGATATTGCCTAGTATCGTGATGACCACAGGCAATCCTCAGTCAATAGCCAATGAATTAAATATAACCAGAAAGTCTTTCAGGGGGGTCAGAGTTTTCAGCCTTAACTCTTACTTTTTACAATAAAGTTGTAAGTGCAGAAAGAAACGGCTTAGAGCCTCCCCGATTGCCTGGCGAATTACCAGCAGTCACACCCAAGAACAGTAACTTCCCTAGTCACAACACTGTACTACCTCGCCGATGGCCGTGATCTTGCTGAGGCAGCTCCTCATGGCCGTGCTGTCTGCGTTCTCCAGGGCGCCTTCTTCCAGGAAGGTCAGGTAGGTAAGGGTTTCCCTGGCATACTGCTTACAGGCCTCGGCCAGCACTGGAGATGCGAGCGACAGACACTTCTAAAGGTCCTGTGCCCCACACGCCACCCAGGATTTCACGTGCAGCCCCAACCCTGGTACTCACAGTCGGCAGGCTCTGGTGGGGCTCTGAGGCAGGTAGTGCTGCCCTGAACAATGGTGTCGCTGGTCAAGTGTGCGAGGAGGGTCACTGAGTGGAGAAGCCCACTGATACCTGCCCGGGGGTTAGAGGGAAGTCTCTCAGTCTGGCTTGAGGGCGTCTGCTCCTCCCCTGCTTTGAGTCACACACACTCCTTTCTTGGGGCACAGGAGCCTGTCACTATTTCCACATTCCAGTGTCTCTGAGCCCTGCCCAGAGTTACTGTCCCTGGCCTTACCTTCTGGGTGGAGCAGATACTGGCTTCGGTTTTTTTCTAGTTGCTCAATGCAACTGGAAACGGATTTGACCTTGGCGAGAAGGTGATCTGTGAGAGGGAAGACAGGGCAGTCAGAGCTGGAGCTGAAGAGCTTGCTTCACCCCCCTTAGTTATGCCCCCAATGGGCAAGCCAGACCTGTGAGTGGCCCTGGCCCTGTAGGAGCTGCCCTAAGACCAGCAGGCCACCCTGGACACAATTCCCCTACTTCCAAAGCTGCGTTTCTGAGCCTTTCTGGTTCCTTAGCCGAGAACCAGAGCGACCACCTCACTAGCCTAATCCCGCTCCTCATTTCTCATTATTGCCCATTGCCTCAAGTTCAGGTTTTCCTGGTATTTCAAGACCCTAGGAGTCTCATTTCTCCTGGGCCTGACCTTGGTTCTACCTTAGTCCCTGGTTTCACTTTCCATGTGAGTCACCCACAGTCAACCATAGTCTGAAAATGTTATGTAGAATAAGACCTTTTGAGAGAGACCACATCCACATAATTTTTATTACAGTATAGTATTCAATTGTTCTATTGCTTTATGTTTTTATTGTTGATCTCTTACTGTGCCTCACTTATAAATTAAACCTCATCATAGGTATGCATGTATAGGAACAAACAGTCCATGTAGGTTCAGGACTATCCCTGGTCTCAGGCATCCACTGGGGGTCTTGGAACGTGCTCTCCATGCGTGGGGAGGTGGATGTTCTCCCACCAACTGACGGTGCGCCAAGGCCCTCTCTTGTTCAGAGGCCTTCTCTGGCTCTGATCCCTCTCCAGTGTGCGCCTAGGACTCTGGCTCACGAACAAGGCCCCTGTGCAGATGTGTGACAAGGTAGGGTTTGTATTTGTGTATTTGCAGAATAGGGCCTGGCACCAGCAAACAATAAATGCCAGTGACTATTGCTATTTTATTGCACTTCTCTTCCTCTCCATTGGTCCATGTCTCTTGTTCTCCTTCAAAACCCAGCTCATAACATCTCAGATCCGCCTACCACTGCACATTCCTGGCCTCCCCTCAGCGAATAGGTACTCAGTGTGCTTCACTGCAACTGTTCTTTACAGATGGGTTCCCTGCTGAATAAGATATCAAATTAAGACCTTTCTATTAGATAATAAAAATCGACTGTCAGCTGTTTCCTCCCATCTGCCTGTCCCTCAGTGGGACTTCTGTTACCTCGCCAAAGTGTCCCGTCGGCTTGAAAGGAGCTTGGCGACATCTGTCAGCACCATAGCCACAATCTCACAAACCGCAGGGCCCGGATGCGCTCCCATCCACGCACCAAGGTCCTCCCTTCTCCTCTGCCCCAGAGCCCTCTCCTGAGCGCCCTTAGGATTTGGGAGCACACACAAGGCCTCTGTGCGGACATGTGCTGAGGTGTGTTTGTGACTGTGCTGCCTCTGCTGTTCTATGCTTTATGATACTCCCCTGTCTAGATGGGACGCTCACAAGCAACTGCTTGGTTCAGATTACGTCTTTCTCCTTATACACAGGATGGTCTGCTCCTCTTCCCTCCGGCCTTCAGAGCTGTACCAGGGCTCTGCTCGGTCAGGTAGTGACCTGCTAACTAAAGCAGTAGCCACCTCACCCGGGGCATCAGGAAATCCTCTTCCCGGGAGCTTCTGACTGAGCGAACTGGGATGGGGCCAGGCAATCCCCAGCTGATTCTGACAGGCAGCCAGCCTAAGGACCCTGGGCCAGTGTCACGTGGGGCTCAAACTGCGGCCTGCCGGGCGTGGGCGAGCACCTGCAGATCCATCACAGCTGATGAGCGTGGGCTCCTCCAGCTGCCGTAGGGCCTCCTGGATCATCTGCTCTGCAGCCTTCCTCGACTCCACCAGAAGCATTTTCCGTTGATCCTTCACAAGCTGGGACACAGATTCCTAGAAATGACCCAAGAGGTGAGTCTGCCATGGACCCCAGCAGCCCTCCAGGCACACTGGAATTCCTGGAGGCTTAGCTCAAACTGTGGCTAGCGAGCCCGAGTCAGTTAGCTCGACACAGGGACAAACGAACTTTGTCGACAGGTAAGTGCCATGGACTACAAGGGCTGTGGGATGGACCCCTTTCCACTCTTGGAGGGAGAGAATGACAATGAGTGCTCCTTTCTCATGACAGAGCGCCCTGCTTGGCCTCATCTGTTTCACGGGGCATGCTGGCATCAGGAGCCTACAGAATGCCAGTCAGGCAAAAGCCCTGAACCCTCTTCCCAGGCCCCTCGCCTCCACGGGTACGAGTGTGAGCTCGAGCAGCATCGAGCAGTGTCTGTGCCTTGCCTGCGTGGAAGACAGTGTGAGCTGGGTCTGTGCCAGCTGTTCCTGAAGAGCAGACAGCTCCTCCTCTCGACGAGCCGCAGCCTTCAGCAAGCTTTCCTGCTCTTTCTCCAGATCAGCAATCTGGGCCTCCCGCTTTGATTCTGACTGCAATGGCAGAAACGAGGGGAGGAGGAGAGTGAAACGGTTCCCTTCCTGGAAGTCCGCACCCACCACCTGATCGCAAGGGACAGGGGGTATCTCTAGTCTGTCAATTTCGCTGCTTGAGCACTCCCTGATGGTGCGTGGGACAGCATGGCCCTACCTGGATGGCACCAGTGCTGGAAAGTAGCCATCCCAGAGCCAGGGGGCAAGGGATGAGGAAGGGGGGCTCACCCGGGCAGAAGTTTCCAGGTTACCCTGGACAAGGTGGAGTTCTTGTTTGCTGGAGGCAAGTTCTTGTTTCAAGTTCTCTAGAATTTCTGTTTGCTCTTGAGTCTGAAAGGGAAGAAAAGCAGGAGCACTCTGAGCTGGGTGGTGGCTACAAATTTATACGAATGTAAAACTCCCTGAACTATGATGTGAAGTTTGTATACTCTTTTGTATGTAAATTATATCTCAACAAAAAGTTGGGGGGAGAGAAGGTGAAGATGCAGACAGAGTGTACCCAAAAAGAGGAAGGAATTTTAAGGCTGTTTCCCATATGTGGAGCTTGAGCCCAGAGTGCTGGTATAGCAGAACTGGACCTTTCACTCAGACACCCGACACCGGCACCCTGCTGAAACCCACCATCGCCCCGTCTTGAATTGATTCCCCTTTGATTTCTTTTCTAAGTGGTGTTTTCCAAAGAGCAGTTGCAACTTATTAGTAAGAATTTACAGCTAACATTTTTAAAAAATGATATAAACGGAGCAAAAGAAAGCATCTCAATGCACTCACATAGTAAGCATTGCTTTGTGAAACATGATTTCCATTAGATGGATGTACTTTTCAGCATGGGTCACAGAGAAGTGTGAAAGCCCCCGCGGTAAGGTGTTCAGTTCTATCCCTCTGACACCTTACTCCCACCTCTGAAGCTGCCTCTGCCAGCCCCTCCCCGACACCTGCCATCTCTGCTGGTCTTTGCTCCTTTCTCTGTCACTGTGCCATGGAAGCCTTTGCTGATGAACCTGCACGACTTCGTTGCTGTCTGCCCTGATGCCTCAAGCATCAGTGCCCTGTCCTGGTGTTTTCTACGGCCTCTTGCAGGATCTCATCGGGCCCTAACCCACAAAACTGCCCATGGAGCAACGTTTCCATCTGTGCACGTTCAAGTCCAACTCAGACTGACCGCTTCCTTCTTTCCCACATACTTCTTCTCACCTTCCGCTGGGCCTGGTCACTTAGGTGCTGAAAGGAATCCTCCAGTTCTTTTTTCTCTCGTTCCAGATCCACCTGAGCTTGCCTGGCCGCAGACACCTGTTTGGTCACCTCTGCGTTCTGTAAGGGAAGAACAGTGTCTTGAACTGGCTTAGCTCAGGCTTAAAGGACATCTTCCTTCTTGAACAAGTATCCACATCACAGATGCTCTAGAGCGGGACAAAGAATCACCTTTCTATCCAGAGGGGCACCAGAATAAAGCAGTCATCTTCAGATACTTGACTCTCCGGCATTTACAAAAGTAATGAACATGGTGGGTCATGTAAGCTGGTGTCTACGGTGGAGCCCAAAATGTGGGTGGGAGGCAAGGGAGCCTGAAAAGCTGTGGTTCTCAGAAATGACGGTGCCCCCTAGAGGCGGGTGAGGACGCTGGGCCCGGCTTCAGTTGCCACCTGCTAGTGTTGGCAGGTGACAAGGCAGGGGTTGAGGGCCTACCTTCCGCAGCAGGTCGGCGTGGCTCTGCACCAGCTCGCTGTACTTCTCCTTCAGCTTGCTGTACCGCTGCTCATTGGCCTGGGCTTTCCCTGTAATGTTGAGGGCCAAGGTGAGGCGTTGACTGCGGGGGACCTCTACCCTTCTTTCAACAAGCCAGGGTCCCTAGAAGACCTTATCTGTTCATAAATGCCATGGACCTTCTTTTCCTTCAAAAAATCCTACTTGAGTAATTCCTGGGATGCAAGTTTAAAAAAAGAATGCACCCGATTCAAATCACTCTGCTGATTCACACACAGTTTTTTGACTTTATTTCAAGTTCTTCTTTGGCTATTTATCCTTTGCGTATCCACTCCTCTAAGGCAGCACTCTGTGTCACCTTCTGTCCCCCACGCCCTCTTCGCAGCAGTGCCCCCCATGGGGCGCTCCACCTGCTGGACTCTAGTCTGCCCCTGATGGTAACGGGAGTTGGCACTCCTGAGAGCTCTCTGGGGCAGACTCAAGCCTGACTCTTCTGCCAGCCTCATCCTTCATCCTTAGGCCAGCAGACGGCGCTCCTGCCCCACCCTCACCCACAGCCCTGCCCTCGCCCAGTCGCTCACGTTCTATCTCTGTCAGGCTCCGCTGGGCCTTCTCTGTGTCTTCTCGCTGCTTCTTGAGCTCGTCCAGCTCGGCCCGCAGGAACTCGCTGTCGTCGGCCGCCTGCTGCCGCAGGTGCTGCTGCTCGGCCAGCTCGGCCTCCAGCTCGCTGACGCGGCCCTTCAGCTGCAGTGCTGCGCGCTGGCTCTGCGGGAGGGGCCCGGAGGGGCCCAGTCACCGGCCACCCTGGGGAGGCGTGCTGGGTCCTGCCGTGTGTCCAGCAGTGACCAAATAGATACCGAGGTTTTCTAACAGGCCCGCTCCCCAGGCTTCCTGAGAACTGAGCCTTCTGGTCATTACCAGCCACCCACTCAGCAACAGGGGCTGAGGGCCAGTCCTGTTAGGGTGGGCCAGCAGGAGCCACAGACAAGCCGGCAGGAGGACAGGGTGCTTCGTCTGTACCTGTGAGTGAGCCTGTGCCCAGCCAGGACGGAGCTGAGGGCATGATGACAGCGCCAGACTCGGCAAACAGCCATCAGGGCTGCCATCAAGCCCTTCTCATCACCCCGTGAGAAGAACAGATCTTTTCCCCGTAGGTTACAGCCAGGCGGTGAAGAGCATCTAGCACAATACAGGGACTCTGGAGTTGGGCTCAGAGGCCGCTCTCAGGATGAGGAGTGTGGAATGTGTTACGACTGAGACCACGGGAAGACCAGCTCCTTTTGGTGCTGGCTTTTCTACTAACTAACATCCCCTGTCCCTGCCCCCTTAAGATGTGGCCCAATCAGAATCTATGTGAAAGGAATTTAGTGTAGAAGTGTGTGGTGTGAGGCAGAGCCGAGGCAGAGCAGAGCCCCACGTACCTCAGTCTTCATGTTCTCCAGCTGCACCTTCAGCGCGTTGAGCTCCCGGTACAGCCGATCAATTAAGTGATCCCTGGGGACAGAAGAGCCAGCTGGTTTCCCCTGGGCTTCTACCCTTCTCCTTTTAAATATGTGTGCAGGGAGACTGCTTAAGAGCTGGTGTTAATTGGGGATGATTCTCTGAAATTCCATAAATTACACTCTAAGACCATCGGGATCACCAGACACGAATCTCACCCCCCACATGGGTCCACAGTTATTTCAGCCTCATCGGACTTTCCTCAGGGATTAAAGGGATTATATTTTAGGGCCAAGACATTTATTGGAGATGTCAAGTATCATGCGATTGCACTGTTAGGGTTGCCGGGTGGACTGTTCAGCTTCTGTACCCTCTGCCTGAACCCAGCGTGGACTTACTTCTCATCCTTGTTCACACCGTTCTGACTGTTGAAATTAAAGGGATCACTGCTGAACGAGCTGCCAAAGATGTCATCAAACTTGTTGTCAAATAAATTCTGCGGTGACCAAAAAGGATGGAGAACAAAATTAGAGATCCAGAGACTTCTGTGTGTGAGTCGACTGAGTGAGAAATAATAATGGAGCCTTTTGCGATTTGGTTCACATCCCTTTCTGGTCCCTCCTAGGGCCAGAGGCAGGATGCTCTAGGTGAGAGCTTGGGTTAGAAGAACCTGGTTGATCCAATGAGTCTTGGCCAGGCTTCTCCTGCCTGCTCCCCTACCTCCCTCCCACTTAGAGGAAGGGGAAGCGGCACATTTCTCTCCCCAGCTGGCCTCACCTGCTGGGAGGCATCCATGTCCATGAGGTCATCTTTCTCCAAGACTGGCTCGCTGTCAGGGGATGAGGCCTCGGCTGGAATTACCACCACAGGGCTGATGTGTTCTGACAGGGCAGAGGCCCGTAGGAAGTTGGGTGGGTTCTGAAGAGGAAGACACATCCTCAACCCACGGTCACCCACCAGGCCCTGCTGGCCTCTTTAGAGAGGACCCTGGGGCTCAGAAGCTCCCAGAGTGTGACCGGGCACCTTACCTCAGGCAGCTGAGGGATCTGAATGAGCCGCTTGAAGTATTGTAGGTTGCTTGAGCGGTAGAACAGATCTTTTAACCTGGAGGTGGACACAGGCCTGAGGGGTGCTGGGTGCCGCACCAGCCCCGGGAAAGGGACGGTGAGACTACCCAGCCTTTCTACCACTGCCCATCCCAAAGGGACTGGCTGGCTGTCCAGGAGTTGGTCTCTATGGTGCCAGGACTCAATTATGATGCCACAGACTATTATTAGCCAGTCCTCACTTAGCTGGTGGTGAGGAGAGAACAATTCAAACCACAGTCCTCTAGAAGAGCAGATCATCCAAGACATAATTTCTGCAGCACGCGAAATGTATGATGTAGTCTGGTAGACGGGGAGCTGTATGGCTTAGGGTGATAACCAAATCAATTTACTTTCTCTGAGGGTAAACCAGCTGATCAAAAGAAAAGGGCAGGGAACTTAACGATCTCTCTCTCTCTCTTTTATTTTTTTAATCAATTCACCTAGTTTGAGAGCCATTTATTATTTCCCCAAGTATATCACCAGAGGGCAGACTGGGCCCTGCTGAGCTAAGTTTATCCCAGTACCATGCACAGTTCACACCTATCTGTTGGAGAAAAACTATTTACATTGCGTGCCTCTTGGATCAATATGGATGAATATGGATAGGAATAAACCAAATTTTTTCTTGTCTCCATTTGGGAATCTAAACTCTGAAGGCCAAGAAAGCAGAGAGCACCCAGACTTCAATATTCTAAAATGAAAGAGGATCATGGGTCTCCCACCCTCTACCCACAACGCAGAATTTTCTCCTGCTCAGTCCAAAGAACTACACCCTGGCGGCCTCCTGACAGCCTTTCAGACCCCGGGACATCACTGCTGGGACATCATTGCTGTTTTCCCCAAATTCAAGGACCATGGGGCCTCAGAGAACTGCAGGGGCTGTTAGGAGGAGAGAGTGAGGTGATTGCTCACGGGAGATGTGCTCGTGAGCTAGAAAAAGGGAAAGGGAGTGAAGGCACCTGACCACCGCCCCCTTCTCCTTGGGCTGGAGCCAACAGTGACAGGCTCTCCTACTTTCACAAGCTCCCTGAATTTAATGTTCCAGGAAATCAGCCCCAGGACCCATCTCCTAGGGTTTAATAAGTCATTTATTACAGAATATGCACGGAGCTTTTCAAACAGAAGAAGAAACAAGGAGGTTAGAACAGCCCTGAGCTTGCCCCCCGAGTGTGGCAGAGGAGGCGGTAAGAGAAGCGGGAGCTTGGGGCTGGGGAGCTGCGCTATCCCTGTTGTCAAGGACAAAGACACGACCAGGAAGAACACAGAGGCCTAAGTAGATGGTGCTGAGCCTTCATGAAGCCCTGCTCAGCCCTTCAGTATTACTCTCTCCTCTGTTCCCTCCTGTCCTCTTGGGCACTGAATTGGAGGATGAGCTGACTTGTTCTAGTCACCAGTGCACCTCTCCCGGACCAGACAGCTGGCTAAACAGCTCATTAGTGCGTTCTGATAATTTCTGGAGCACTCCAGTGGACAGGAGAGTCAAAGAAACGCTGTTGTGCTTTGAGCTAGGAAGGAAATAAGCAGGGCGTTGAGAAAGAGGTACAGGGTGGGGTGAGCATGGAGGAAAGGGAGATGGGGGCGAAAGCCCAACTGAAATAAGGTATGGACACAGCCTGTGTGAGGACCAGGTGACCAAAGATGACCTGGAGCTGGCCAGGCTGGGAGGAGGGCCTGGGGGAGGGGCAGCAAATGGGAAGACCCTGAAGAAGGGCTGTACCAGGTGGCTCTGGGAATTGGAAGAGGAGTCTGAAACACAGTGAGTGGAGACTAGGTCGGAGAGGGCAGGCGGGGCCGACCATGCGGGGGGCCTTGTAGGTCATGGACAAGAGCTTGCATTCCATTCCCAGGGTCATCAGGAGCCATCAAGAACTTGCAAACAAGGGATCTGCATTTTCACATGGCTGTTCTAACTGCTGGGTGTTTCCCAGCTGTTAGATTCTAGGGGCCAGTGGGAGGTCCTGGAGTCCCATCAGATTGGAGGGTCCTAGCAAAAAGCAGTGGTGCTGAAGAGATGGAGGTACAGACAGAGCCAAGACAGAGTTGTAGTAGACACAGGGAAGAGAAAAAAGGTAGATTCCAGATTTCTGGTCTAAGTGGGTGGTGGCAGTATTTACTGAGATAGAAAAGAAGAGAGAAAAAAGACTTCTGGAGGAAAATCTATTGATTGGTTTGAGATTTAGTCTTGGTTCCTTGTTGTCAAACAGCAATTGGGTATGTGAGAGTGGAATTCAGTAAGGTTTGAGTAGAGACACGTATGTGGGAGCTGACAGCATATACATGATATGAGACCATGAGAAACTAGGGAGAAAAAGAAGAGGATGAAGTGCTGAATATAAAGGAGACGATGAATGAATATCTTCCAGATGCTTCTGTGGGGTTATTAGAGAATGCATAGCTTCCCTAGTCGTTGGTAGGTATGCCGCTGTCCTAGTTATTTTCTTCACTTTACTGCCTTACAATGCAGACACCCTCACTCTTCAGTTACTATAAAGGAAGTACTCTTGCGTGGATGAACTGATCTTATAGCATTTTTTGGTTCACCCTCACTTCTGCCACCTAAACCCCTTACTTTGTGAATTGCTCCATGAAGCGGTCCCGGTGTCCTTGCAGGGTGTCGGCTGGGAGACCTGGGAGGAATGGAAAAGAGTGAGAGAGGGAGGAGGACCAGAACCAGGCAAATGCAGCAGGCTCCAGACAGAGGGCCCACACCTCCTGGAGCTTGGGGCCAGCCCTGGTGAGGGACATTCCTGGTCTAGAGCACCCTCAGGACTGGTAACCATGGGGGCCCATTGGGACAGCAGGGAGTCTAGGGGTGCTTATTCTCCAAAGCCTTCTTTCTGTTTGGTCCTGGAGTATGAGCCACTCTGGGCACACTGGCCTGACCACAGGAGAAGCAGTGGGGGCCTGACAAGCAGCAGGACGGGTGACACAGGCCCTGCAGTGGGTGGCTCCTTGCAGGGGCCTGTGCACTGGGTGTCCTGCCTGGGGCGCTGGGTGGGTGCTGGTCTGGTAGAGATCCACGAGTCCACTTGGGCGACTGCCTGTCAGAAGGCAAAGATCACAGGACTGAGACTTGGGGGGGTGGGTCAGGGCCCGCTTGGTCACTGCTAACTGGTGGGTGGACAGCAACCTCTTAGGGCCAGCCTCCTCCCCACAGACGGGGCTCTCTGAGGCCCTTTCACCTCCCTGACTGAGTCTGTGAATTGTACTTATCGATCACAGCTCAGGAGTTCTATTCTTATTTTTTAAAGTTTAGCAATTTTTGAATAGGTGATATATTCATCACCCACACCGGCTTTATCTGGGCTGTGCCTTCAACAAAGCAGACTTTAGCCCACCAGACCTAGAGGAGCACTGTTTTAAACAGAAGTACACAAAAGGGCAAGAACGTCTGAAAGGCCAGTAATTTCTAAAATGTATTCTATGGAAGTACTCTGGGAATCTGAGGCCAGGTAGGGGGCAGCCCTCTATTTATTGAGCAGCTCTGTCTTCTATTTCCCTGCACAGTCCCATTTGTACAAAGAGATCGTGTCTGTGAACATTTTGGGAACCACTGCCTTTGCTCCTGTGGAACCAGGCTGGTTATCTGTTGCGTGATTCTTAGAGCACATGACGTGTATGGAGATGCGGAGGGAGAGCCATCCCGGGACGCCACTGTGGCGAGCCAGTGCTTCCCTGGCCTTCTCCTCTAGTCTCAAGAGGCAGAATAGAGCAAAAGGCCCAGGGCCTTGAGAGGTCCTGCCAGAGGATCCCGGAGGTGGCCCGCTCACTGTACTCACAGGAGTGGAGTTTGAAGAGAAGCTTGACTGTGTAATCATAGAGGTGGCTGCAGTCCAAGATGACCTGGATCAGCGGGGCGAGGCGGCACTGCCCAGCTGTGGTCACTGACACGGAGCGGGACATGTCCAGGGAGCTGAAGACTGGGGAGTAAACAAGGGCGGGGGAGAAAGAGGAGTTACACGTGACCTTCCCAGCAGGGCAGAAGGCAGAAGATCCGGCCTGTTCTGTACATGCACTATCACTTTTAATGCACTTCACTTGCATGGGACAGGTAAAGGGTCCCCATTACACAGGCAAGAAAATGAAGGTAAGTGACTTGAAGGAGATCACAGAGCCAGGCAGTGGTCCTAGAGGTGGTGTGTTAAGACGAGGCCCACGTGGCCAGCAGGGTAGACGAGGAGCCTGGCTCCATGTCGTGTGCATGGAAGACCTGCTCTACTCTGTACTGTCCACTGAAAGCTGGGAAAGAAGAGCTTTTCTGATGACAGGGGGCGTACCTAGAATGGAGAATCCCTCCTTCCTGTCTTGAAGATCGGGGGTTCCTGCCTCCACTCTGGTCAGAAAGGCAGAGCACATCACCGTGCAGAGGTTCTGATATAATGGCAAATGGGCTGCTGTTGAAGGGAAGCCCCCGTCTCACAGGCAACCAGAATCTCAGGCTGGGAAGGGGCTGTCAAGATAGCCCATGGGGCCCTCCTTGCCCTCATGCAAGAAGCACCCAGTCTGCTGGTGGCAACAGTTAACATGTTGTGACCAGAACACAGAGAAGGAACAGTTCAGCCTGGGCTTCCGAGTGGTTTGCCACAGGGTTCATGGGGCACCAGAAAGGGGTATGAGCAGGCGTCCTGGATGGACAATTGAGAAGGCCACCAGCGCTGAGGCAAGGGCCTAGGAGGAAGAACCGTTAGGGTGAAAGGCTGATGGAGGTCCTCGGGGGAGCCAGGGGGCAGAAACACAGTCCTCCACGCTCCTGAGCTCCCCAGAGCAAGTTTCTCTCCCAGGACCTTGACCCAGAGAACCTCCACATTCACTGCCCCCGTCCCTTCCTCCTCAGCCGAGCAACGAGACGCCTGGCCATGACCCTCAGTGCCCAGCACTGGCCAGGGCCAATTTCCTCCTTGCAGTGTCTGGTCCTCGTTTCGAGACCCTGTGCTGGAGGCCTGCATGGAAAAACCTTCCCTGCAGCCCTTCAGGAGTGGGGCTGCCCAAGGCAAGCCCAGAGTTGCTGAGTTTTGCCTTCCCCGACTGCACTAATCCCTGTTAACTGGGTTAGTCTGGCAACTGAAAAAAAAATCCCAAACTGTTCTAATTAAAAGGCAGCTTTTCTTCCTGACACAAATTAAAAGCAGCTGTCACTGCAAGGCGGCCATCTCCACGTCTGCTGGCTTCCTCGGGCTGCCCTCTGGCAAGGAATCACACACCGCTGTGCACCCGCCTGACCGGCTCTTTCCAGGAATGCCCCTGGCGTACGGCAGCGTGGAGAGCAGTGGGGCCCAGACAAGTGACTCGAACTCTCTGTGCCTCCAGAGCTCGCCTGTCGAATGCAGGTGGTTATAATAGCATGTGCCTCCTAAGGGCCTCGTAAGAACGAAGTGAGCCTGTCAAGGGCATTGCGTTGTGCAGAACTTCTTGACTTTGACATTGATGAGAATCACCTGGGGACATTTAAAAACTACAAATGTCTGCCAGCAACTCCCCCTCCTCCTGTTCTGTTTTAATTGGTCTGGAGTAGGTCTGGGGCATCTTTAGGTTTCAAAGCAACCTCCCCTCCACCCCACCATGATTCTAATATGGAGCCAGGGCTGAAAACCATATTCCCTAGCTCACTGTTTTCAAATTTGAGTATGTGTCAGGATTGCCCTGAGTAGCGCTATCCAACAGAATTCTGTGATGATGGAAATGTTCTCGATAAGCTAGATGTGTGTGTCCACTCAGTGCCTGCAATATGGCCAGTGCCACCAAGGACTGACTCCTCGATGTTATTTAACTTGTAACTAAAATAGCCATGTGTGGTTAGTGGCTACTGTATCGGACAATGCAGACAAGGGGCTTGTTAAAACAGAGGTTGCTGGAACATCCTCCTCCCCACTCTGAGATTCTGGTTCAGGAGATCTGGGGCTGAACCTGAGAATCTGCATTTCTAACAAGTGCTCAGGGAATGTCGATGCTGCTGGTCCAGGGAGTACACCTTGACAACCACTGCAGGTGCCCCCCAAATGTTAACTATAATGGGTTGCTGTTTCCTGCAGTTGAAGACCTGTGGCATCCTAGCGAGAGAATCAGTGGGGCCCTCTCAGAGCCACTGACCAGGGTTTGGACTCTGCAGACTTCTCCCATCACCACCTCTCTTCGTTGCTGCAGCTCACAGTGGGGGCCTGGGGTCAGGGAGGGGGAGGAGACGTGCAGTAGAGGGCTCTCGATTCCAACTCTGTGCTCTCTCATGGGGGGTTTGTACCCATGACTCAGGTCTTAAATATGGGTCATTTCCTCTAGAAAATGCTAAGTGGCTAATTCACCCCACACAACCTGCAGCATTCAGCTGCACGTTGACACCACTTTATGAGCTCTGTTCACCTGTTATTTCTTTGTTGCTGCTTATCTCGAGCAGCCATTCTAGACTTCTGTTGAGTACTTGCCATAGATGAGGCATGGGGCGAAGATGGAGATGAGTAGGGCATGGCTAGAATGGAGACGAGTAGGGCATGGCCCTTGACCTGGAAGAGGAGCTCAGCAGCTAGTATAATGATATAGGTACACTTAAAAACAGAGCCAGGTATCATGGGATGGGGGGGAAGGGTTGGCTGAGCTGGCCACCGGGGGCTTCCTGGCACTGCATCCTCAGCCTCCTGGCTACTCAAGCCTTATTGATATTATCACCACCCCTGCTCACGTTTACTCCAGCAGTCTGGCAGGGGCTAAGAGGGACAATGGCAAAGGTTGGAACACTTGACTTGTTCTCCCCTAAGCTCTGCAGCAGAGGCAGGCAGGCAGGCTCCGGGAAGGCGGTTAGGCCTGAGAACTTGGGTCAACTGGACTCACCCCAGGAAGATGACCCCAAGATCATCATTCAAACCCGCCTTCAAGAGAAGCACTTTCCAAAGCCCATGACAAGAAATTCTGAGGTATTCCCATGGGCGCGTCCCACCTGAAGCTAGACAACTGCATTCGTATTTTATGCAAGCATTTCCAATGCTTTCAAAAAAACCACGTTTCTCTTACCTGGCTGGGGTTGCGCAAGGGCAAGGACTGTATTTTTATCTCTCTACTGACTTTCGTAAGGTGTTGCTAGTAGGCAGAGTATCTTCTTATTTACCCCACAAACCATGGTTTCTAAGTGTTCTGGAGCGTCTCTGACCATATCCTGCACCAGATGGATAACCCGCAGTAGTCAGAAATTCGTATGTTGTGGTGTGAAGGACTTGGCGGACTGGTACAGTGCTGGGACCTAACAGGCCAGTCGTAAGGACAGGTGAACAGGCACACAGGTGAGCAAGCCAAAGAAGCTGGAATTCAGGGGTGAGTATTTCGTTTGAGAAGCCACGCCCCAAGAGCGGGCCCTTCGTGTCTTGGTCCTGAGAAGGGGCCACTCTGGGCACAGACGCTGAAGTGTGGGGCTCCCTTTCACTGAATTGGACGCTTGTCATGGAACACCTTGAATCTCAGAAAACTGACTGGTCCCCGAGGGAAGAAGGGGGAGCCCTGCTGGGAGGTGTGGGAGAGAGGGCACTGGAGAGAAGGGAGCTGGCTCCTGAGTCTTGCCAGGGGAGGGTTAGGGGCTGACAGCATGCAGACACCAGGGAGCCCTGAGGGTGGCCAGCCCCCCGCTAGTGCGAAGGGACTTCAGGGGCTTCTCACGTGGACTTGGGCGACTATCCAACTCAGCCACTCCTCCCTATCTGCTAACCAAACAGCACAGAACAGCCCTTCTTTGTGAGCAGAAAACCCTCCAAGTGCCAGCCCCGCTCTGAGCAGCAGACAGGGTTGGGGCAAAGGACTGGCTAGTGCTGGGGTCACACTTCCAGGGCTGTCAAAGAGGCAGGAACTTTGAGCTCTGGGATCAGGGGAGGATGGCATGGTGGGGAGCATTGTTTTTCTGCCAGATATGAAACCACCAACTCTGAAAATACCCCAGAGCTTCAGGCCCTCTCTGCTCGAGGGACAGAGAGAGCAGGGCTAGGATGTGAACAGCCCCTTTTCCCTGCCCCCACGCTGCACGACTTGTAGGAAGAGTGTGGCCAGGCTGGTTGGTCCAAGCAGGGAGCAAGGCTTCGAATGGGGCCATTCCCATGAGACCTGGGCCAGACGGAAGGGCGAGACTCACCAGTTTGGAAGAGGTTAAGTTCACACTCCAGGTAGTCAAACATCTCTACTGTTAACTGGAAGCTGGACCCAAAAGGAAAGAGAGCTTAGACCCCAAAGCCCAAGGTCAGACATCACACATCTCTCCCACCCCACCCTCGACTGCTGCTTCTGTCCCCAATATGCAAGTGCACGTATACCCACAGCTTCACACCCACACACAAGTGCGCACACACACAGACAGACATGCATGAACATACAGACATGCACACACACACACGCCAGCTCCAGCTCTTAGAACCTCCTCCTCAGTGGTTATTAGGCCCTCTGAAGATGAAGCAGTAGCAAAAGGAGAGGACAGGCACCGCACTGGGCGGCCAGAGCAGATGCCAGAGAGGACAGCCTGCCATGAGAGAGCCTGGTGGGGCTCTGCATGAGGCACCAGCAGTACAGCCCAGAGGCCAGCTCACCCCGCAGCTGTAGTCCCCACCCCAGACACGTCCCCTGCCATCAGGCCCCCTGAGCCCCTCGTAGGAAGAGACAGCGCCCACAGAAGCTTTCTTCCCCACCAGTCCAGGGCCCGAGGACAGCCACTCACAAGTTGTTAACGTCACTTTCTCCAGCTTCCTCCAGCTGCCGGTCACTCATCTGAAGGTTGCCCGGGAACCTGGGATTCTGGAAGGGAGGCAGAGGAAGGAATCAGAGGAGGGGAGCTCAAGAGCTCTCTAATCAGCCCAATTAAGCTGATATTAATCAAGCTATCTGCACCAGGCTCGGGCAGCGGCAGGAAGCTGGGGAGATGGTTTCAGCATGTACCCCAGCCCTGACGGGCTCCTCAGTTTGCTCACGGCAACAAGCATCTACTACCACCACAGAAGTGAAGCCTCCATCTCATTGCTGGGAGCCAGGAGAGGGTCTTCTCTGACCATCCATGGCCTGGACATTCTAATGCCGCTCTCCAGAGGGGTGATGACTCCCCAATGTGAGAGCACTGGCCCTTAGCCACCCACAAGACTCATACCCTCTGAATCCTGTCCTCTCCTGAGGCTGCTGTTTCGAGTTCAAGGAGGGCAAACCCATTCTACCATCTTAAGCAAAACTTGATTAGTAAAACAAACTTGGAGGTAGGGAATATTGCATCATGTACCCCCAAATGAGAGAAATTCTGCAATTCAGCAATCACTGTACAGTACCTGTATTATGGTCTCTGCCATAGCCCAGTTTGTCCCCTCCCATCAAGGGGTATTTCCAAATTCTAATGTGAGCATTTCAGGCTCTGAAGACAGAACTCCTGTGCCGCTGGCCTCCTGCCCTCTTGATCCTTCCTTGCTCCCAGCCCAATACTCCTGCTCCTCCATTTCGGCCTCACCCAGCTCCTCTGTGTCCCCTGCTCTTCTTGTCTGTTGGCCGCCTCTTGCCATATTTACTTCCTCGCTCAACCCGGATGCTCCGATGGGCTGGTGCCCTTCCCCCATGCCCTTGCCTTTCTCAGCGCCTCTGCTCCCATCACACTGCTGTTAAAACCTGGTGAGCCGGGATCGTGTCACGTGCTCTGTGCTGGGATCAGCTGCCCAGTGTCCCTGGAGAAGGGCTCACAGCTGGTGTCAAGACTCGATCACGCCCTCTGGCCTCGGCGCCCTCAGTCCCGTGTCCCTCATGGCTTCCCCTTTCCACTCAGTCCTGGTGCCCGAGGCCCAGGCTGTCACCCTCAGCGCGTGCCTGCCTTCTCATAGCACTGGAACCACCTGCCTCAGCAGCCTCGTCCCGAACCCTTCCTCCTGCAGAAGCACCAGCTGTCCTCCTGGCCTCCGGTTTTAAAAGAGGAAGGGTTGGCCTCGTTCCTGACTCATGGTCAAGAGGTCTTGTGTGTTATTCAGTCCGCTTTAGGTTCTGGTTCATTCTATCACTCATTCAACAAATCCCGCTGAGGCACAGAGGTTGTGGGGCTGGGGGTGGGGGAAAAGCAGAGACTCACTTTGGTGTGGTATTCCATCTTCGTTCTCAGCAGTTTGAGGTAGATGCTGCAAAGCTGTCCATACCCCTCACTCAGGTGACCCTTGTGGAAAGAGGAAAGAAAGTCCGCTGTCAGCACTAAGTATCTGGGGTGAGAGACCTACAGCCAGGACTTCTATTTTAAAGATTTTTTATCCTAATTATGGAAATAACATGTCTACTGTTGGAAATTTGCAAAATAAAAAAAATACACATATACAAATAACTCCCCCTTAATCTAACCACCAGATATAATCATGGCCAATATTTCCAGGCACAAAATGACATCTGATTTTTTCAATTTAAATTGACTTTATTTTTTTAGAGCAGTTTCAGGTTCACAACAAAATTCAACAGAAAGCAGTAATTTCCTTTATACCCACACCCCACCACAGGCCGCCCCAGTATCAAAATCCTGCACCAGAGTGACACCTTTGTGAGAATCAGTGAACCTATTGAAGCATCATTATCACCCAAAGTAGCTTCCATCAGGGTTCACTCTTGATGTTGTACATTCTATGAGTTTTGATAAATATATATGACATGTCGCCAGCATTACAGTGTCATACAGAGCAGTTTCATTGCCTTAAAAATTCTCTGCTCCCCCTTTATTCTAGGATAGAATCAAATTTTTTTCATTTAATACAATGCAATTTTCGCCATCTTAAAATTTCTCCTGTATCATTTTTACTGATTGCCCAGTACATTGTGAATGTACAGTATTTATCAAACCAGTTCCCTACTATTGTACATTTTAGTTGTAGGCACTTTTTTTTATTATAAATTATGTTTAAATGAATATTCTCCAGTATAATCTTAGGTACAAACAAGAGAACTTCTTTTGGATAAATTCAAGAGAAAGCTTCTTGTTTAAGAATTTTAAGTGTCCTACTCTTAGTAATCACAGTCTCTATAGGCTAATTCCTTCCTTCTGTCTCTAAGCCCAGGAGCGGAAATACCTCTTCCAGAGAGATTCCAACAGATTAAGAGCTCTACGTGTGTTATATACATGGGCTGGGGATTTGAAATGGGATCAGTCCTGGCTAGCGAAGAATAAACCTTCCCATGGAGTCTGCCCACGCAGTCACGTCCTGAGCGCCTAGACAGAAGCCGGGATTAGCAGAATGATGCTGGCAATTTCCACTTAGATGCAAAAAAGGACAAAAGTGGGGGCATGGAGAACCCTTAACTTGAATAGCTGTGCTTCCCACATGAGTTTTGACGTTTATATTCTTTTAATTATATCTATATTCTCTAGAGCATTGAAATATACCTGGAATGGCACCAAAGGGAGGTGAGTAATCAAGGAAGTTATAGGATATATCAATGCCAGAGGTGACAGGATTTAATAATGTATTCATTTTCTATGAAAATTCATTTTATTAATTTTTATGTTATACATAATTCATAGAAAAATTAGAAAGCGAAAAGTAGAAAAAGCAAAAATAAGTTCATCCCCAAAGATGACTACATCTCACAAGAAAATGCACAGGGATCAAGAAGAAAAAGATGAATGGATCACAGACTTAAAGCGCAAAATGCAAAACTCCCGGGTAATAACACTGGAGAAAACTAAGATGGCTTTGGGTATGGTGATGGCATCTTAGAGACACTCTAAAGACACAACCCATGAATGAAATAACTGATAAGTTGGACTTTATTAAAATGAAAAACTTCTGCCCTCAAAGACAATGTCAGAGAATGAGAAGACAAGGCACAGCCTGGGAGGGAAAATTTGCAACAGACGTATCTTATAAAGCATTCATCCAAAATATGCAAAGAATTCTTAAAACTCAACAATAAGGAAAAAAAAAAGGGCCTCCCCGGTGGCACAGTGGTTGAGCGCTGCGCTGTGGAGCTGTCGGAAGCGGCGACGCGAGTTCGATGCCCAGCCGCGGAGAATCCCACATGGCGCGGCAGACCTCTCTCTCCTGCCTCGCCCGCTGCTCCCCTCAGCAGTGTACTTCTGATCTGCCTGTTCTGCTACCCGCTCTGTCTCTGGTGGACCCTCTCGCCGCCCCACGCCTCTGGCCTGTACCCCAGCTTGTATGTATAAAAATAAAAACAAAAACAAAAAAACAATTAAAAAAATGGGTCAGAGACCTTAACAGACACTTCATCAAAGAAAATGTACAGATGGCAAATAAGCCTACGAAAAGATGCTCCACATCCTATGTCACCTGGGAAATGCAAATTAAGACAATGAGCTAGACCACACATCTATCAGGATGGCCAAAATCCAGAACACTGACAATACCAAATGCCGGTGAGGAGGTGGATCATGGGAACTTGCCGACATTGTTGGTGGGAATGCAAAATGGTGCAGCCCCTTTGGAAGACAGTTTGGCAGTTTCTTACAAAACTAAATATACTCCTACCATATGCTTCAGCAATGGCACTCTGGTTTTCACCCAAAGGAGTTGAAAACTTATGTCCACACAAAAACCTGCACAAGGATATTTATAGCAGCTTTATCCATAACTGTCAAAACCTGAAAAAAACCAAGATGTCCCTTAGTAGGTGAATGGATAAACTGTTGTATATCCAGATGATGGGATATTATTCAGCACTAAAAAGAAATGAGCAATCGAGCCATGAAAAGACATGGAGGAAACTTAAATGTTTACTAAGCGAAAAATGTCAAACTGAAAAGGCTACATATTATATGATTCCAATTAGAAGACATCTGGGAAAGGCAAAATTATGGAGACTGAATAGATCAGTGCGGGGTGGGGGCAGGGAGGAATGAATAGGTGAAACAGAATTTTTAGGTCATTCTGTATGTTACCATAATGATAGATGTCATAACACTTTTGTCTAAACCCACAGAATTTATAGCACCAGCAGTGAACCGTGATGTAAACTACGGACTTAGGGTAATTTTGAAGAGTCAATGCAGGTTCATTAGCTGTATCAATGTACCACTCTGGTGAGGGGTGTTGATAGTGGGGGAGGTTGTGATGCCTGGGAGCAGGGAGTATGTGAGATAATAGGAAAAAAATATATACGTGTGTGTGTGTGTGTGTGTGTGTGTGTGTGTGTGTGTGTTTTTCTGGCCCCAGTTCCTGGCACAAAACACCTATAACCCTTATAAATTCCTAAGTGATAAGAGTACAAGAGCACCTTTTGTTCTGAAGATGAGACTCTGGCTAGATTCCTGGGTGACTCTTGGGTGGGACTAATCACCAGAAAAGCCAAGCCATAAACAGGGGAGGGGTAGAGGGGGAATAATAGTTGATCACGCCGACATGAGCAAGCCTCTGCAATGATCCCCACAGCACGAGGTTCAGAGAGCTTCTACAGACTGGGAGGGCGATGCACCCAACTCCATGGGGACTGAGCGCCTATGCTCAGGGCCCTCTCAGACCCGAGCCTGTGCTTCTCCTTATCTGTATCCTTTCTCATACCATTTAATAAACGGGTAACCTAACAAATGAACCTGAGCCAGTTCAGTCAGAAGCACAGGCAGCAACCTGGACTTGCAACTGGCATTGAAGTAGGGTGGGGATAAGCCCAAGTGACCTGACGCCACCTCCAGGTGGATGGTGTCATAACTGAGTAGAACTGTGGGATAGCCAGTTTGTGTTGCAAAGAATTACTTGGTGGGGGGAAACACCCACACAGTTGGTCACCCGAAGCATTCTGTGTGAGTAGCAAAGGAGACACACAGCAGGTAGACTGAACTGAGATTTTCTAACACAGGACCTATGGAGTATCTCTGTTTCTGCTATGAATTGATTTTGCTATGAATCTAAAACTGCCCTTTTTTAAAAATAATATTTTGATTTAAAAAAAAGTAAAAGAGGTCTCTAACTCCTAGAAACCTAGTCAAGTGGAAAAGAGAGGATTACGTAAGAAGACCTAAAGGAAGTCTGAAGATGACTAACAATATCGGGTAAAAGTTCTTTTTTGAAGGCATTATGAAATGATAAGTAAAGAATCCTCAAGCCTGAATAAATACAGACACCTGGAGAGTAAATGGGATTCTGGGGGAGAGATGTGAGCAGGGAGCCTGCCTAGCCAGGTGCGCCTGAGTGTTGGTTCTCTGGGCCTTGAGGGCTGGGCGACGACTAGGAGTCAGGGCTCTGGCTGTCCAAGTGGAAGACTCCAGGGGAGGAGCCAAGATGGCCCCTGGTGCAGGGGAACTAAGAGCAAAATAATACTCACACCTACACTCCTACACTGAAGAAGTTCTCCCACGGGACTACAAAGACCACAGACGACTGTTGTGATCAAAAGGAGGGAAAAACCGCTGCTGAGGATGGGACCCATAAGCCAGTCCCTTAAGGGGATCTGCCCAGAACTCACAAGACCTTAAACCAAGAACTTAATTTAGACCAATCTCAACGGGAGCAAGCACAGATTCCCCCTGGAGCAACTTGACTTCCTTACAGACTTCAAAGGGTTCCCACAAACAAAATTGCAAGGAAAAGGAGCAATTCATAGAAAAAAATAACATAGTAAAGCACAAAAAGAAAGTACACAGAGTAAGCAAAATTCACCAAAAACAAAGGTGGCAGAAATAGGTCTCTAAGGATTTTGGATAATGGAAGTTATAAAAAGTGACATGAAATCACTATGTTCACCATGTCTAAATAAATAAGAAGCTGTTTCAAAATATTTGTAGGGCACAAGAAGTTATAAAGAATGCCAAGTAGATATGGGGGGAAAAAGAGAACTCCAAGAAAGGAAAACTATATTAAATCAAAAACCTACGGAGAGGTTTAACAGCAGATTAGACCCAGATGAAGAGGGAACAAGTGAACTGAACATTAGAGTTAATGAAATTATCCAGAATGCTATACAGAGACAACAGGCAGAAAAAGGGGAAACAGTGATTTATAGACATGGGGGTGTGGAGTGGGAAAGTCTAATATACTTCTAACCAGTCTCAGAGGTAAAGAGAATATTTGAAAAGATGAGAATTTTCCAAAACTGCTAAAAAGCAACACACAAATTTAAGAAGTCCAAAGAATACACAATAAATTCACACTTAGAGACATATTAAATACTAAGATCTTAAAACTGGCCAGAGAAAAAACACAGATTAGCTTCAAAGGAAAGATGGTGCCTCTGGCAACTGACTTTTGAAAGTGATGGAAGCTGGAAGCGAGTGGAAAGGTATCTTGAATAATATCTTCCACATGTTGAGAGAATATGACTGTCACCCCAGAAGTCTAAGCCCAGAGAAAATCTCCATGAGTGAAGGCTAAAGAAAAACATTCTTCGGCCTCCCTGGTCACCTAGGGATTAAGTCTCAGTGCTACCACTAAGAATGGCCCACCACGGCCTGAGTTCCATCCCCAGCCAGGGAGTTGACCCACATGGCGCAGCAGACCTCTCCTGTCTCCCCTGCTGCTCCCCTCAGCAGTGTGTTTCAGTAGATCCCCCTGTCCTGCTCCCCACTCTGTCTCTGATGAATCCTCTCACCCCCACACCTCTGGCCTACACCCTAGCGCTTGTATACATAAATAAATAAATATTTTTTAAAAGACAACAAAATTCAATTAATTGCTATTTATAAGTGGCTGTTCTAAGATGTAAGGATATAGAAAAGTTGAAAGTAAAAGGAGAGAAAGAAGATATAGAGGCAAATTTGAACAACAAAGGGCAAAAGATCTAAGCTTTCTAAGTTATAGGGATGTGATAGAAAGCTCTCTGGGGAGTAGCTGAGAGATTTGGGGACAATTTTCAGCACTGCTCAGGTTATGAGCTTTGTGACTGAGGAAGAGCAGCTCCCCCTTCCCTGGGCCCCTGCTTCTTCATCTGCAATGGGCATGTAACTGCTGACACCTTAAGAGTGCGGACAGACACAGGCACAAACTGGGAGGAAAGCGCTAAAGCAGTTGTTCTCAAGCAGCAGGGGCCAAGGCACGTGTCAGAATCAATAGGGGAGATTCTCCAAAATGTGGCTCCCCCTCACCTGCACACACACTTCTTGAATATCAGACTCTAGGGGATTCTAGTGTGGGTGTAAAAACCCCCTTTTCCACTGATTCTGAGGTCTCCACCTAACAAACCAAGAATCCCCAGACACTAAAGAAAAGGCATAATAATCAGGGAGGCTAGTTCTTAATTACTGTGAGCCCAATGGAAGAAGTGGAGGGAAAGAGGTGGGAACTGTGGTAATGTCACTGCTGAGGGGTCCCAAGCTTGGGAACATTGTGACATGGGGTTCCATTGGCAGATGACGTCCCCAGGCACAGCGAATTTCTATATAGCTTCCAGGGACCCCGAGTAAGAATGTGAATGATCTGGTACTATTTAGAGGCATCCTTGCCCCTTCCCTGATGCCCAGGAGAGAAATCCTATACAAGCCGAGAGACGTGGATTTGTTCCATTCCACAGTCCCTGCTCTGTGGCACCTGGGGAGGGATGCAGGAGAGCAGGGGGGCTGCAGGCGCAACTCCAAACTCACCCACATCCTGCTCATGTCACTCAACTCGGTTTTGTATCTCAGAGAGTCCTTCAGGACCTGGAGAGGGAAGAGAGCAGGATATGAGAGGAGAGAAGAGGGTACAGATTTTAAAAGCTGGGTCTGGGGAGGGAGGAGAGGCTGATGGGACACAGACCAAGCTGGCCCTAATCCTTGACCACGAGGCCAGGAAAAAGGGCAGTTGCCGTTCTCAGTGTGGGAGTGGATGGTGCCCTTTGTGGCCCAGGCGACCACACTCCCCCCACGGGCCCCAGCTTCCCGTCCGTCCCCTGCAGCCCCGGGACTCACGTTCGGGTGGCCATCTCGGAGGAGCTTGTGGAACACGTGGCAGAACTTCCAGCAGAGCACAGCGTTGCTGGAGAGAGGCAGCCGGTTGACAACAGACCAAAAGGTCTGCGCCCCTTTCTCGTGGTGGGTGCCCAGTATGCACGGTGAGGGAGGGTCATGGAAAACAAGGGCACAGGAGCTGCCCCCGCACAGTCCCTGGGCCGGAGCCCATAACAGGACTGTGCAGCTGTTCAAGAGGCGCCGCTCGGAGTGGACACACCTCACATCTGCAAGCTCAGCCTGGCAATTCTTGGGCAGGTAGAAATAAAGTGTCTTCCTTGAATAAAATCCATTTTATTATACTTTCTTCAGAGAGGGCAGTGTCTTTTGGAGGGGCCTTTGGGGAGTAAGCCCTCCAGCTCTTGGCCGCCACATCTCAAGGGCAGGCCCCAAGGGACCCACTCACTTCTTGCTGAAGCCTCAGAGCCAGGAGGGTGGTTCCCACTGATGGGCAGCCTCCGTGGCCAGCTGGCCCAGCTGCTCAGGGCAGCCTAACACACCGTGGCGAGCTGGGTGAAGACCTTCAAGTCACTAGATCCTAGTCCATTTTGAGGTTCTCTGCTTCTCCCCTCTGGCTCAGGATAAACCTGCTAGCACAGGTGGCTCTAGTTTCATGGTTGAACCCCTACATGGACATGAAGGCCAACCACTGCAGCGGGGCCCTTTGCTTTGCTTTGGGGCTCAGAGAAGGGGAGGTGATCATGTCCCCAAGGGGGTGAGAGTGTCGTGCTAGGGCAAAGGGTGGGGCCTAGAGCACTTTGATAACCCAGTGAAAATCCCTCTGTGCCCCAGGAAACATCTCCAAGGAGGGTAACTTCAAATGACTCGGAGATTTTGAAAAGCTGCTATCCCAGGAGAGGAGCAGGACCGTTGGTAAGCAGGGATGGACTCCTGGAAGCCCCCAGCATGGGGTGGTCTCTGTCTCTGAGGGTGGCTGCTGCCAACCAATGCGGTGTCCCGAAGGGGCCTGGCCTATGTGGGGGGTCCCCTTCTTGCATGCTGAGCAAGGATGCCTCACCCTGACCTTAGTCCCCATAATTTGACCTCCTTCCCCCAGGGTCAGTCTTCTAAGCAACATCCAAAAGGATATTTCTGGCGTGTTTTTCCTTTACAGCCACTTCCTGCGTATTAATGGCCTTATTGATGCTGACAGTCTGAAAAACAAGAGGGGGGGACGGGGAGGAAGGCTGAGATGAATACTCGTCTGAGAGTGGCTAGACCCTCCCAGAAGGCCCCACCCCTTTCTGTCTATCCAATGACTCCTCTCTTGCTCTCCCAAGACCCTGGGGGCCCACTGTTCCAGTGCAGGACCCCCAGCTGGGGCAGAGGTGGGCAGGGTTCCCAGGCCAGCTGGCCCGGGCTCTGCTAAGGCAGCGGGCTCTGCTGCCTGGCATTGGCTGTGCCCAGCTGCTGAGCTCGCCTGCCACTCATTCACTTGGCTCAACAACATGGCAATTAAAGCCTGCACAAAGGGATGCTTTTCATCCCCGGGGAAACATTATTTCTCTGGGAGCAGGAGGAAGAGGCCCTGAGATCAGGGAGCCACTGTGGCCCAAGCCACCCAGCCACCACTCTCTCACCACTAGAACCTTCCATGGAGCCTTCTCTGGCTGGCCCAGCCCAGCAGCGGTCACTCTCTTCTCTTGCTTTCTCACTGTCGGGCATTTTCTAATTAATTCCTAATCAGATTTCTTTCCTTATAGCAAATAGCATTAAAAATATTAACTCTGTTTGGGTCATTTAAAAAACCATAGCTTTTTAAATTAGCAAAGCCAACATATATATGAATATAACTACACAAATACAAAGATGGAATCACAGCATGTAGGGGTTTTTAAATACAGGTTTTTTCTTTTTCTGTTTTGCCTTATATCTTTTCTAGCCCTAATCCACATTGACAATCTGTTAAGTCTCTCTCTGTCTCTTTCACAGACACACACACACACACACACACACACACACACACACACACACACAGAGGCGAGAGAGAAAGGATTCCTTTTACCTCCGTTCTATAAAAATGGATCGCTCTGTAGACATTTCCCTACATCTTGCCTTCTTCACTTGAAACGATCTCATGAAAAATTCTCTAAGTGGACTGATGAAACTAGCTCATTCTTTAAAAAGACATGCTACCGCATGCTGTGGGTGGATGTGATTTATTCAAGCATTCCTGTGCTGGTAGAGCATCAATTGATTTCCAGTTTTTTAAACCATGGGAAAAATTTTAGTAAGCATTCTTATACATATAGCTTTAACTTTATTAATTAATGCATCTTCCCTCCACCCCCGCCCCCTACATCCAAGGGATAGATTCCTAGAAGGGAGGTTACTGGGTCAGGATTAATTTTTTTTAAACTCTTTATTACGGAAAAGCCCAAACAGATACAAAGATAAAAGACAGGTGGAGTAGGCCCTCACATATTCGGTCCCCAGTCTTGACCTCTATGAACACGTAGCCGAGCGTCCTTCCGTGGACAAGAAGTCACAAACACATTCTGTAAGTCAGTTAGTCTTAGGCTCAGCAGGTCCCACCGTCTCTGCTGCAACTATTCAAGTCTGTGGTTGGTGGGCAAAAGGAGCCTCAGCTGATACTTAAAGCAACACATAATGGAGAAAGTGTGGCTGTACCAGTAAGACCTTCTTTGCAAAGCCAGGGGGGTCTGGATGTGGCCTGTAGTTGGCTGACCTTTGCTCTTGACCACCAAACACTGATCCCCTTGCTTTCTGATTTATTCTGAGGTAAACCCCAGGCCTTCTATCAATTTTACCAGTAAATAGATAAGTATGAATCTCTAAGAAAAAAGGGACTCTCTTAAAATATTAACCATGATACTAAGATCACTAAAATTCCTTAATATCAAAAGGTTAGTGTTCACATTTCCCTCTTGTGTCAAAACAAAAAACTTTCTCATAATTGTTTTGACCAGGGCCAAATAAGGGTGCCATCTTATTTTCTTAAAAGGTTCTAACAATTCACATTTCCACCAACAATGTACAAAAGTATCTCCATCAGCAACAAGACCATCTTTGCTGGTCTTACGGTTGTAGAGACATTTTGTCATCAATTTACATTTCCCTCACTGCTAGAGCATTTTGAGTCTTGTATGTCCTAATGGCCTCACAGAGGTAAGTATGTCCATCTTATCTAAAGGCTTCTCCTGGAGGATTACACTAGTAGACTCCTACATTTTCTATTGTTGTTAATTTTTTATATTTACATTTTTTACATTTATCTGGAAAAATATAGATCTATGTATTTGTATGTACATGTACAATGCACATACAAACTCAGGGCTATTTTCCCAAGGTCATACTATTAGATTCTAACTCTGGTCTGCTGGATCCTCAGTCTGCAGGCCCAACCCTGAAACATAGTGACAAGCTCTGAACTGCACGGGGGCTGGTAAGGGACATGCAGGAGAGGCCATCCCATGGGAAGCCCGGGGCCTGGAGCTTGCAGGCTAGTGTGTCTGGAGGGGAGCATGTAGACTAGGGAGGAAATGGGTGAAGCCAGAAGGGGGTGGTGCTGGGCGTGGAAGGCAGTGGGCTTCTGGGCGGCGGCAGCTGGAGGGACAGCAGCTGGAAGGTGGGCCAG
>PVIJ01013894.1:0-11646 GCA_004024925.1 Scalopus aquaticus
TTTATCTTCTTTCCATGATGAATAGTATTCCATTGTGTATATGTACCACATCTTCTGGATCCAATCATCTATTTTTGGACATCTGGGTTGCTTCCATACCTTTGCTATTGTGAACAGTGCCGCAATGAACATACGGGTGCATGTATCCTTTCGGATTAGTGTTTTTGTATCCTTTGGGTAAATTCCCAAAAGTGGGATTTCTGGGTCCTATGGAAGCTCCATGTTTAGCAGTTTGAGGAATCACCATACAGCTTTCCATAGTGGTTGGACCATTAATGGTAGTTTTTTAATGGTAGTTTCATTCATTAAAAATGACTTCAAAATTTTGATTAAGAATTCCAGGAACTGGGCTTCCCTGGTGGTACAAAGGGTTAAGTCTCAGCACTGTGAATCTGTTGGCAGCTACTGCAGCATGAGTTTGATCCCTGGTCAGGGAGCTTCCCACAGGGCGCAGCAGACCTCTCCTGCCTCCCCCACTGCTCCCCTCAGCAGTGTATTTCAGTCGATCTGCCTGTTCTGCTCCCCACTCTGTCTGTGGTGAATCCTTTGGCCTCTGGCCTACACCCCAGTTCTTGTATGCATAAATAAATAAAATTTAAAAAATGAATTCCAGGAACTTCCCTCTCCTGAGAACTATTGTTCCCTTCCTCCCCACTCCTAGTTCCTTCTTCCTCTAATTCCTACCCACTTTCTTTCCTGGCTTTAACAGTAACAACAACTACAGAAAGGTGGGGAGATGGCAGGAAATGGGATGAGATAGGACCTGGATAATAAAATAGCTCCTACTTGAGAGATTCCAGAGACCTCCCCTAAAATCTGAAGATGGGTTTGTCAGGTGAAGGGTGAGGGAGGGAGGAGAGATGGGCACTTAAATCATGGGAAAGTGATTTTGGGAAGATCGAATCTTGGTAAAGCCGAGTTTGAGTTGAGAGAGATAAAAGCTGGGAAGTTAACAAGGGTTAGAAGACCTCTTTTATTTGATTAGCAATGGTAAACCACTAAAGTGCTTTTGTTAAGCAGAGGAGTGACTTCATATAAAATGAAAATTGAATTGAGGTAGAAGGGACATGAACTTTCACTAAGTATTGATGAAATCTAGACAGGAGAGTTGAATTGATTCCAAAGAGGGTGTGTTTGTGTGTGTGTGTGTGTGTGTGTGTGTGTGTGTTTCAGATAGACTTTGCATATATAGTAGTAAATAAATGTGGAGGTTTAAGGGAAAGGAAGAAGCCAAGGTTTGGTCTGCACAGCTGGAGATATTCACTGAAGTAGAGAATCCAAGGCTTATAGTATGTTGGGAGGAACAGAATGTTTAAGTCGTACCTAGGATTTAACATAGAGAAATGGCTGAGTAACAACATACAAAGGTCAGTGCCATGAAAGAAGTTTTATTACCTACAATTCCCAAGAGGAGTGGACACCCAACACTGTGAAGTCCTCCAAGGGGAAATACCAGGGTTGGTTAGGAGGCAGAAAGAACCAGGATGGGTTCTCCTTAAGTGGGAAGGAATGAGTGAGACAGAGTAGGCAAGTTTGAGCAACATTAGGACTGGATAGTTTGAATGATTTCAGCAGGCTCTGGACTATAAAAGTGGCCTCTAATTGTCTGGGACCTGGCCCTGAAAATATTCATTTGGTATGTGAACGTTAGATGAAGGAAGTGGTTGGGGGTATGGACTTTGGATTGGTTGGTTTGCCAATGAAAGGCACTCTATTCTCACAAGGGAGTCTTTGCTATTCCTTGGAATTAGGCAGGTCTGGGACGGGCAGTCTGTCCCTGACCAATAAGGCCCCAAGATACCAAAGTGTCTATCATAAAATATAGAAGATAAAAAACATGATTAATAAACGGGGTCGGCGCAGCAGACCTCTCCTGTTTCGCCTGCTGCTCCCCTCAACAGTGTATTTCAGTTGATCTGCCTGTCCTGCTCCCCACTCTGTCTCTGGTGAGTCCTCTCACCACCCTACACCTCTGGCCCACAGCCCAGCTTGTATGCATAAATAAATCTTTAAAAAAATACACGGGTCATTGAGTTGAATATAATCGAGGTCAGTGGTTCTCAACATTCGCTCTATTGGAATTACGTGGAAGGCTGGTTAACATGCATGTGACTGAGTCTCGCCCTCTGAGTTTCTGATACTGTGTGTCTAGGAAGGCATAAAAAAATGCATTTCTGGAAAAGTCTCCTATGCTATTGCAGCTGATGAGGGACTAAGCTTTAAGAACACTGATTTAGGAGATGTACAGTTTAGGAGAAATTCGAAAGGGGTGTAAATAAATTCAGGGAATATTCTTAGGTCATTAGCTATATGGACCTTAAATTCAGCATAGAATATTAAGCTATAAAATAAGATCATCCACATCAAAATCACGATGAAACTTGGGGCAGTAAGTGGAGGGAAGGGCCCATGTACAAAGAAAAGTCAAACGACTAAATCCCAAGCCTCACTTACCTTTGAGAATAGAGGAGTGAGGATTCTCCAGAGCTGCTCCAGAAAACTTAAAAAAGGCCTTAGGAAGCCAGATAGAGAGGACTTGCACTACCAAAATGAGGACTTGTGAATGAGCTGACTGCCTTTGCCGGGTGCTTTAACTGCTCCGTAATCACTTATTAATTATAGTTGTAAATACTTGTTTTAATAAACAACAAAAATAATGCAACTGATTTTTTAATAAAAAAAAAACTTAAATATATCCACTAGGATTCTGGGATGTTGTTAACATTCACACCATTTTGGTAGTACTTTTTCAGGGGCTCATTTTCAGGACTCCAGTTTATTCTTTTTTAAGGTCCTCAAGTGTCAAATAGTCATATTTTGAGGGACTTGATTTTCTTCATCAGCCTTCAGAGTCTTTCATGGCTTATAAAATAAACAAATGATAAGCCTAGATGCAATCCACTTTGAAAATAAAAAAGTAGATGCCCATTAAAATTTCTATGCTCCTGGAAACTTCTTAGGAGGTACTCAGAAATGAGACGCATAAACGCCTTACAGGTGGGGGGGTGACTTCCTCCAAAGGCACACTGGAGACTTTAAGGATTCGTGGCCTTACCTTTGGACAGCATTTATGCCTTTTTCGTTCATGTTACACCTCCCAGCCCCGTGCTTGGCTGACAAGGTAGCAGCCCCTTAGGGCTTACATTCTAATTGGGAAAACAGGTGATAAATTTGTTATTTTATTTTAAAATCACTCTTGCTGCCGTGTGGGTAGTGGGCTATAGAAGGCACAGAGCTGGAAGGGTGATGGCCTGTTCTGAATCCCAACTCCTCAGAGCTTTGTTCTTTCAGAATCCCCTTTTTCCATAATTTTAAATCACTTTTCTCCTGATCCTTGCTGTCGGATTCCTTCAGCGCCTTGCATGTAAATAAACAAACACAATCTCACCATTTACTGCTCTCCCCCAGACCCGCAGTGTCCCTTCTCTCTCTTCATTTCATGGCCAAATCTTTGTAAAGGGGTAGGAAAACTAGCTAACTCGCCTTCTTTACTCACCATTCATTTCTCAGCCTGTATATCTGGCTGTTTTACATGCCAGGCAAACTGTTCTTGCTAAAAAAATAAACCGATGTCCTACCCCTTGCCAAATGGGCTGACTCAGCTCCTCGGTGTAATTCTCTCCTTCTGTAGTTTTTCCAACCTAGGTTTTCATCTGACCTTTCTGCCTACTTTTCACTCTCTGCCCCTGATAATTCATCCTCTGCCTTTTTCATCAGTGTGGATGCTCCCCAGAGCCCATCCTCAGTGCTTCTTCACTTTCCCATCCCTTCCCGTGATCTCATCATCATCCAGATCGCCATTTAATACGTATGAGTAGATGATTTTCTAATCACTAGCTGCTTATGATATCCCTCTCCTAGAGAATCCATATTGGTACCTGCAACTCCTCAGTGAATGTATTTATTCTATATTTGGGCCACATGACTGATCTTTACTGATAAAGCACAGATAGAGTATAGTATGGACTCCTGTCCATAGTCATTTATAAATCAGCATGCCCCAAACTGAGATTACCAAAAAATCAGAACATTTGCTTCTATTTCCTATTTTACAAAAAGGCAGCACTTTTTGCTTAATTTTCTATGCTGGAAGCCTGAGTCCAGCCAGATTTATCTCTTTCACGCCCACATCTACACCAATATGAAATATTGCTAATTCTATCACCTGAAGTTTCCCTTAAAACATACTTTTCTCTTTGACTCTCCCTCATTTCAGGCCCTTATCTCTGTGGCATCATGTATACTTGATTTGAATCTTGTAACCTTTTAGCTTCAGTTTCCTAGTAAAATTTCTGCTCCTTTGGCTGGTTGACAGGATTAAATGAGATTACTCACTTTTCTATTTTTGCATTTGTTGCCTGTGCTTTTGGTGTCATATCCATGAAATCAGTACCAAGACCAAATGCTATGAAGTTTCCCCCTCTACTGTTATCTTCTAGGAGCTTTACAGTTAGGGTTGTATTCAAATTTTAAATCCATTTTGAGTTTATGTATGTTTCTAGTGTTAAATGAGTTCAATTTCATTCTTTCATGTGGATAGCCAGTATTTTCAACATCATTTTCTTAAGGCATTGTCCTTTCCCATATTGTATTCTTGATATCCTTATGGAAAATCAGTATGGATTTATGTCCAGGTTCGGTTCTGATCCATTGGTCTTTCCATCTTTCTTTATGCTAATACCCTTACTGTCTTAATTATTGTAGCTTCATAATATGTTTTGAAATCAATGAGACTACTCAGGCTGTTTTGTGGTTCCATATGAATTTTAGAATGTCTTTTCAATTTCTCTTAAAAAATGCCATTGGTATTTTGCTAGGAATTACTTTGAATCGGTAGATTGCTTTGACTCATATAGACATGTTAGCAATATTAAGTTTTCCAGTTTATGAACAGGGCATGTCTTTCTACTTTTTCCTGTATTCTCTAATTTCTTCATTAATGTTTCATAATTTTCAGTGCACTGGTGTTTCACTTCCCTAGTTAAATTTATGCCTGTCTTTTTTTTCTTTTCTTTTTAAAGAAAGCCTTTTTTAAAAATAGCAGGTGTTTCTATATTGGTAAAGCAAATTTGTTAAAACAATATAAATTGTACTTTTAAACACAATCCATTGAAGCATATATAAAATAGTACCAGAGAATATAAAACAATAATACTCCATTTTACTTGTTTACATGTAGACCATTAGAATTGTTATGATTAAGGGGTCTGGATTTGCCTATATATACAACACACACAGACACACACACACACATACACACACATATATATATATATAAACAGTGGAGTTTCCTACTCCAGTGGAATATTTTGTGAGGACTGTTTTTTCACCAATTTTATGAAATTTAACTTTGACCTATATATATTTTTTTAATGCACCATGGGTTAAGCTACACCATGACATGTGCTAAATAGATGGGGCAGTTTTGAAATTGGATTTTTTTTAGTTCATTTTACATTAAATCCTCATAACATCTTATTAATTAACTTGTATCCATTACCATTTTAAAGAAAATTCTCAGACTGGCAGGTGAGAATTAAAATGAAAACAAATCAACTTGGTAAAACCCCCTTCAAGGCAATCAACATGTAGTCAGTGTGTCCTTTTAAATTAGTAAGGCACAGCTTTCTACAATATCACAGCATGACTTTTATATACTGCAATAGTATTACTAAAATAATGGAGAACATCACATCTTCGACACAAAATGTTTCTTTTCTATACAGTTTCAGAGAGCTTAGTACACTGCAATGACCACATTATTCAGTTCCAGAATTAGTAGCACACCATTGCAAATGGCTCATTCACATTGTGATTACTCATTCAGCAACATTCTTGAGGGTTTACGATGTGCAAAGCATTACATTAAGTAGTGTATGGCAGAAGTTCTCAAATGCAGATGATCTGTGAAGATTTCCTCAATCAGCAGAGATATGAAAAATATAAGAAATGAAAAAGAACAGGAGTAGACAGAGAAATCACGGAAGCTCATCACCTGCCTTTCTTAAGAAAGTCTGCCCTTTGTTCTTAGATCATGTTCTGATTTTATGTTGTTAAAATGCCTCTTCCATTGCAATGTAATGGTAATAGTAGAAGGTAGGGGTTGTTCATTTTAATAGTTTCCCTGACAGAACCTTCAAATGATATCTATGTTAGTTATCCATTGTTACAATAATGTTGTGTACCAGGTCACCTCAAAACGCATTAGCTTAAAATGTATTTCTTTAGTTCGCGCTTGGTGATTTGGATTGGGTAGTTCATCTCCTCTGGGTGGGCTAGTTGGTGAATCTGGAGAGTGTCTGGGAGCTCAAGGGTCTGAGGGTGCTGGATCAGGCCAGCTCTGCTGCTCTCATCATGCTCATTCCTCCAGTGAGCTCGCTCAAGCATGTTCTCTTGGCAGACGTAGTGGTGAAAGAGCAGAAGTGGAAACATGTAAACTATTTCCTTTTTTAAAGATTTATGCATACAAGCTGGGGTACAGGCCAGAGGTGGGGGGAGGCAAGAGGGTTCACCAGAGACAGAGCAGGGAGCAGAACAGGCAGATCAGAAATACACTGCTGAGGGGAGCAGCGGGCGAGGCAGGAGAGGTCTGCCGCTCCATGTGGGACTCTCCCCAGCTGGGCGTCGAACTCGCATCGCGCGCTGCCGACAGCTCCACAGCGCAGTGCTCAACCGCTGCGCCACAAGGGAGGCCCCATGTAAACGATTTCTATAGCCTCACAGCCTCTACTTCCATCAAGCCTACTAATATCCCATTGACCAAAGCAAGTTTTATATCCCCCCTCCAGTAGTAGGCAGAATAATGCCACCCAAATATGTTTACAACGAAATCCTTGCTGCCTGTGAATATATTACGCTACGTGTCAAAGGGGAAAGAAGATTGCAGATGGAATTAAGGTTGCTTAATCAAGTGATCTTGAAATGCAGAGGTTATTCTGGATTATCTAGATGGGTATAATATAACCGCAAGGTCCTTACAAGTGAAAGAGGGAAACCAAAGAATGGAAGTCAGAGGAGGATGTCATACTGCTGGCATAGACGATGGAGAAAAGGGCCACTAGCCAAACATTGTGGGTGGCCACTAGTAGCTGGAAAAGGCAAGGAAAGCAGATTGGCCCCTCACTTCTCCCAAAGGTACACAGTGCTACCAACACTTGATTTTAGTCCATGAGTCTTATTTTTTTATTATTATTTTTTTAATATTTATTTATACATACAAGCTGGGGTACAGGCCAGAGGCGTGGGGTGGTGAGAGGGTTCACCAGAGACAGAGTGGGGAGCAGAACAGGGAGATCAGAAATACACTGCTGAGGGGAACAGAAGGCGAGGCAGGAGAGGTCTGCCGCATCATGTGGGATTCTCCCCGGCTGGGCATCGAACTCGCATCGCGTGCTGCCGACAGCTCCACAGCGCAGCGCTCAACCACTGCGCCACCAGGGAGGCCCCCCATGAGTCTTATTTTGAACTCGACTTCTAAAACTGTAAGATAATGCATTTACGTTGTTCTAAGCTACTACATTTATGGTAATTTGTTAGAGCAGTAAGAGAAAACTAATATACCTTCCATTGTCCAACCTTTTCAGTAACATCTAGGCTATTGTTTACTTAATGTTCTTCTTAAAATTAAATCATCTTTGTTTTCCTTTTTTTTTTTGCTTTTTAGCATTAATAGAAATACCTGAAAATTAGACCTATACAATTATAGTTTGATATGCTAGTGTGTTTTCTTCCTAATACACATGAAAAGAGTGTTAAAATTTATTTTTTTTATTTTTTTTAAGATTTATTTTTTATTTATACATACAAGCTGGGGTGCAGGCCAGAGGCGTGGGGCAGCGAGAGGGTCCACCAGAGACAGAGCGGGTAGCAGAACAGGCAGATCAGAAATACACTGCTGAGGGGAGCAGCGGGCAAGGGAGGAGAGGTCTGCCGCGCCATGTGGGACTCTCCCCGGCCGGGCGTCGAGCTCGCGTCACCGCTGCTGACAGCTCCACAGCGCAGCACTTAACCGCTGCGCCACCGGGGAGGCCCGAAAAGAGTGTTAAAATTTAAACCATTCATCTGTGTCACACCACAAACCCACTCCCTACTACTCGTCTTAAGCAATTCACCTTTTAAAAGACAAGGGTGTAAATGGTTTAAAGTAGCATGAGGTTATACAAGAAGCCATGTGGTCAATGGGTAGAAATATGGGGAGATGAGTGTAGAGGAGAAAGAAAAATAATTCAATATGACTCTAGCTTTCTACTTGCATTTATGTCAAACAACTTGAAGTTTGATAACCTTGATATGGCTTAATGCTGTTGAATTGTTCTTTCCACTAGCTGAAATGTTCATTTGGACTCTCACTTGCCTTTTGGTTTAAGCTTAAATTAATCACACTTCTTGGAAACATCTTCTAAGTCCCCAACTCTTTCCCAGTCAAAATGCAAACTCATTTCCATTAAACATAATAATAGTAGCAAAACCCATAGATCTTTGCAGTGCTTCTCAATCATTTTTGACATCGAGGTAAATAGATAAGGTGACTCATAGCTGGAGAATCCAAGCTTCCTCAGCTTCCTGCCTATATGTTTCAGGATATTACTGTCATCCTAAATTAGGAAGATCCATTCTCCTGGTGATGTAAAGCCAATGACCAGACAACCAGGTTTGGTGAAACAGCAAGATCTTTATTGTGAGGCCTGACAATGGAGAAAGGGGGAGCTCAGGTCTCAAAGCACCTTTCTCCCCTGGCTTGGGATGAGGTGAAGTTGTAAGACTTCAGAATAGAGAGCGTTTCCATGTTCCTCATGTTCTGGGTGGGAAGTAAGCAGCCGGTGTGTTTTTCCATTATATGCGTGTACATAGGTCACACGTCTCATCCTATTGGTAAGCCACCACCCCTGATGTAATTTTTACTGTTATAACGAAGCAAAGGTGGCCTTCGGGTTACTCCATTCACTCTCCGAGAGAGTTCATTTGGGCCAGTTATCTGTGCTTTCAGCAGTCAGCACTACCCTTCCTGTGAAAGAATATAGCTGGGTAGGTATGTTCTTGCCCTCGGTAGCTACTAGCACTCATGGGAATCAATATCTGCAATTCGTATAATCCAATCACAGCATGTGCTTTGACACATTCATTAGAAAATCCTGTTTTGGGGCCTCCCTGGTGACGCAGCGGTTAAGTGCTGCACTGTGGAGCTGTGGGCAGCGGCGACATGAGTTCGACGCCCAGCATGGGAGAATCCCTAATGGCACGGCAGACCTCTCCTGCCTCGCCCACTGCTCCCCTTAGCAGTTTATTTCTGTCGATCTGCCTGTTCTGCTCCCCACTCTGTCTCTGGTGAACCCTCTCGCCGCCCCATGCCTCTGGCCTGTACCCCAGCTTGTATGCATAAGTAAATAAATCTTTAAAAAAAAAAGAAAGAAAATCCTGTTTTGGATCATTTCTCAAATGTGAGCTTCTTAAAGTGAATGATTTTGTCCTGTTTTTCCTTCTATTCATAATTCATAAAATGACACATGGCAGGTATCAATAACTGTTGACTGAAAAGAAATGATATAGGTAGCACATGACTTATCAAAGGTCATACATTTATGCAACTTTATTTCCCTCCCCTTTGCTATACTCCAGTGCTGGTTGTCGATACTGACAGGCTACCTCTGCAGGCTAGGTGCATCTGAGATCTGAATTAGTAGTCAAAGTGACTCTGGTAGCATATCAGAAATCTAATCTTGCTAGTGGTGGGATTCATACCTAAAATTCTATGACTTATAGATCTGGTGTTCAGTACATTAGGGATAAACCTGGGGTTTCCAAATGACTTGAAAGTCCCAACATTCTTGATGTCTTTTCTTTCTCTCTCCCCTGGCTTCCCCACTGGTTCGGTAGTTTTAGTTATTTGAATACTATTAAAGCCCTGGCAGTTTTTTTTTTTAACATCGTTCTGTAGTTGTCACAAGTGAGTGGAAGCAAGATGGCGCTTGGCTCCAGTGGAAAGAATGTAAAACAGAGTTAGAAGCCCTGGGTTCCAGTAAAAGCTCTGTAGAGGGATTTGGGGCAAGTCTCTTAACTTCGCTCAGCACCGATCTCCTCATCTGTGAAATAAGATTAATGATACCTGTCTTGCCTATACTTCAAGGTTATTTTGAGGTTCATATGCATTCCTTCCCCCATATACCTTGTAAATCTCAGATGCATAGAGATAACCTTTAATATTCTACAGTAGGCTTAATATTTCCAGGATGGTTAAAATCAATGACCAACATTGATGTAATCTAACATAATAATATGCTGTCAATATAGGGGCGTCTCTGGATTTGTGTATAGTTTACCTAAAATAGGAACAAACTATCAAATTAATATATGTCATCAATATATATTTTTAGTAGATTCACTTTTTTCAATGTAAAGATAATTTTGGTTTAAAATTAAGTAGGCAACTTATATTTTGCCACATTTACAAATAGAATGATAATATCAGAGAACTCCCTTTAAATATAAGTTCTCTCTTATGTTGAAATGATTTTGTCATTCAGAACAGGGAAACCAATACAGTTTGAAAATTTATTGGCATAATGCAACTCAAGCAGTAGCTTCTTCAACTTTTCTATCAGTTTCATTTTTCTTTGTTTTGCAAATGGAGTGGTGATATGCCTGGGTGTACCTGGAGCATACTGATTGACTAACCAAGAAAAAGTAATGTATTTTGCAATCCCTTCCCTTAACCATTTTTCTCTTTTCCCAGCCACCTCAGAACATTTCCTCTTTGTCCCTAGCTTGATTTCCTTTTCAATTCTAAGCCCAGACAAATTGCTGTGGTTCTTTGAAAGACCACACAAAATAAGAATTGGCCAATGGTAACATTTGAGATGTGATATTGTAATTACTTATCAAGTGAACATTAATCACTACTAGATTAGAATGGAATTACCTGTTATATTCACATAAATAGCAAATGAGCTTCCCCTGATTGATGTTGTTATAATGAATACAAAAGGAATTAATAATGATCTGGCATTACTGAAGGAAGCATAGTCATTAAGGGCATACTATCAAAGGCAAGTAATACTTTATAATAAGCGAGTATTAATTAAAGTAAAATCACAATGAACTCCTATTGAATTACTTATACCCACATTACAAAGATATGACTCTATTGGGATTAATGTGATTGCAATATATTTTATAAAAATGAATGACTAACCACTTAAAATATTTAGGAAGCAAATACTTGTTTGTGTTTGCTAAAGAGCTATGTCAGCTATTGTCCTTTTTTTTTTTTTTTTGAGTGACTTACTGGAACAGAGACAGTGGTAAATAATACCAAGTATTACATAATATTGATTCTTGTCTTTTTATCTAAAAGTTTGCATTTAGTTTTCAGCGTTTTGTTCTTTTCCAGTAGAATATTCCAAAGGACCTCTAAATTGTAGATGTAACATTATAATTCCTGCTTTAAAAAGATGTGTTTCAGAGCTGATCTGCTGTGAATATTGAAGCAGATGTTAAGGAGCACTGCAGTCATAACTGAGACTTGGAGCAGAGAAGCAGAACTAACCTGTTCATATACAACTTCTAAGTAGTCACTGAGCATACACCTATCAAGGACAATAAAAAGACTTTTGCAGTCAAGGTGCTCTCGTTAAAAAAATACACCATAAT
>PVIJ01013894.1:11746-43303 GCA_004024925.1 Scalopus aquaticus
GTATTTTTAATGTGTGCCATCCTCTCAGGTGTGAGGTGGTATCTCATAGTGGTTTTGATTTGCATTTCCTTGATTATAAGTGATGTTGAGCATTTTTTCATGTATCTGTTGGCCATTTGCTTTTCTTCTTTGGAGAAGTGCCTTTTGAGCTCTTCTGCCCATTTTTTGACTGGGTTATTGGCTTTGTTTTTGTTGAGTTATGTGAGTTCCTTGTAAATTTTTTGGAATTTTTATGGCAATAAATCCATAACAGAAAGGAAGGACTTTTGCATTAGTTAATTAATGATATATCATTCTTTTCATTTTATTGCATTGGCTATTGTTTAGATGATTTAGGATATTAAAATTGCTATAAAACACACTTATCTAACATAAGAATGAGATTAAGATAACGATGTCTTTAAAAGAGGACATGTAAAAACGGACAAAATCTCAAGAAGTCTGTGTTTGAATTAATGGTATTGTACCAATGTCATTGACTTTGTTAATGTACTGTGGTCATTGAGGATGTTATCACTGGGAGAAGCTGGTGAAGGATACATGGGAACTCTACTGTATTTGCACCCTTCGTAAGTCTTAAACCTCCTTCATTTTAAATCAAACTAAATACATAGTTTAAGAAAATACTGTATTTGCTCTATAACCAGTGATTATCTGATAGTCCAAAAGGATATGTAGAGATGGTAGGGAACTGCTAATTAATTACATTTCTGACCTGGACATATTAGTTAAAGGACGATGTATCCCAACATATATTATGGAACGTACAAATTTATAAGAAAAAAATGATAGAAGCTAATTATTTCATAGCATGTTGCAGTGGGTCCACTTAACATTGTTTATGTGGGAAACTGCTGTAATTATAAAAATGAACACAGTCAGGTGAGTTAACTGAAGTTTAAAGGTGCTGTGCTTGAGGTCTGAAATTCCTTACAATAAGATTCACATTTATTTTCACACAAGGCGGACACATTTGATTTTGATTTTAGTGTTGCACTTTATATGGTACAGTATCAAAGAAAAACCCTGAACTATGCACTCACATCCTGATATGCCCTTCCTCTGAAAAAGGTGACACCACCATGAATTCAGCCTTCAGAGTTAATAATATCTAAGAACAAATCCCAGCAGTTGGACCAGCATGATTTAGCTCCTGCTGTGACGATTATTATTTTTATTTTATTAATTTTGCAATTAAATTGCAGAGTTAAACTTGACATATTTCAAGCTGTGGCATTTTTCATCTATCTCAGTAGTTCATTGTTAACTTCAGATGCTGAGAAGCAGTGAAAACAGACAGTCCAGATAATACCAAGGCTATGTGAACAAAGATTTAACTAAATCTCTTCAAAGCTCTGTAAACTAGTTTTGTTATTTATCTACAAAATAAAACAGGCTAAGAGAGCAGAGCAGCTTTTTAAAGTAGCTATATCGTAAGCCAAAGCCACATTTTGCTCGTCAGGAAGTGACTGGAGCGCCCTGTATGTACACAGGCTGGTCTTTAAAAGGAGGGTTGGGGGGGGAGGGAAAATTTCTCTAGCTCTTGAGAATTCTATACCCTAATAGTGTAAATTAAGCAACGTTACATGGGTTTATTAGAAGATCATTATCCTGCTGCTGAATATTTATTTAGGGATTATATAGGAACCATGAAATACTCCACATCTTATTGAAGAGAAGATAGTATTTATAAAAGATTAAGAGAAATACACTTTTGTTAATAAGATCATAGTTTTCCTTTAACGCATTAATTCGGATCATAGTTTTCTCCTGGAAATAATTTGGATTTAGTTTTATGTGTGTATTGTCATCCATATGAAGTCAGTTTGCTAGAGACTAAATAAAAGGGCTAGAGGAATTGCACAGAGGGCTCAAGTGGACAGAACACTTCCAGAGCAAAAGTGGAGGGGCTGTGCTCCCTGGGGAAGCCATTCCTCCTTGGCATGGCTCTCCTCGCTTTACTAGTTAAGTAAGCTGTAAGCCATAGGGGCACCTTTCTGGCTCAGCCACTGTTTGTCTGCGTACTCAGGAAAAAAGAACCTAGCATGGCAGAACATTAGATTTCTTACTGGTAGACTTAGGATTTCTAGGTTGTTTTTTAGATCTGCACGTCTGTTTGATTCAAAGGCAGTCCTTTTTGCTGGAATTATCCCGAGCATTCATAGTGATAAAAACACAACTCTTTGCTGAGCTGTGCGGAGATCACAGTGGATCCTCCCATAAGCCTCTCAGCCTCTCTAGGCCTCGCTTGTAAAAGGAGAACGGAACAAAATATAGTATTTGTGAAGATGAAGTGAAATAACTCAAAACAAAGTGCTTGGCACAGTGCCCCTCATATTGGGAAGACTTAGTATGTGTTAGTAGCCTTCTTTTATTATCCTTATCATTATTAATAATAATGAGCCCTGCTTTTTAAGGGAGTTGGTTCTGTTTTCTTGTCTCAAAGTCAAAATAGGTTTAAGGGCCTTCTATGTTTTCTTTCTGATGCGGCATTTTAAATTCTTACGGTAATGTTTCTCATTTGTATATGGTTTTTTATTGTTTACAAAGCACTTTTCCATGTACTCTTACTAAAATTCAAAAAACAAATGTTAAAAAGCAAGAATTTATAAGGTTACAACTCACAGGAGCAAATCTTTTGCTTAGTGCTTTTCACTTTAACTGACTCATCATCTCATGTCTTCATGTCTCATGTTATCTTTTTTAAGATTTATTTCTTTATGCATACAAGAACTGGGATGTAGCCTAGAGGTGTGGAGGGTGAGAGGATTCACCAGAGACAGACTGGGGAGCAGAACAGGCAGATCCACTGAAGTACACTGCTGAGGGGAGCAGCAGGTGAGGCAGGAGAGGTCTGCTGTGCCATGTGGGAAGCTCCCTGGGCAGGGGTTGAACTCGTGCTGCAGTGGCTCTGGGCAGCTTCATAGCACTGAGACTTAACCCGCTGCACCACCAGGGAAGCCCTCTTATGTTATCTTTTGATGAAGATAGGGCTAACCAGAGTACAACCTTTTATGTACATTTTCGTATAGCCTGAGAAAGTTCCAGAGGTGCAACATTTGGGATCATCCAGATTCCCCCATGAAAGTTAGCATAACAGCGGAATTTCCAGGCAATCTATAAAGAGTATATTAAAATATTAGCTTGAACCATATAATATTGACAATATTAAAATGTTTAAAACCTGCAAAATTAGCAGTGGATTTTTTTTGTATGCTTCAACTGAATAGTTAAAAGAGAATTATGTAAAGTTACAAATGGTTCCCAAATATTTGGCAATAGAAGTAATGAGGAAAATAAATGTTACCCATATATTACACCTGGGAAATTGAAGGCTATAAAGAATTCTAGCTCAAGTTTGGAACAGTACTTATTTGTAGTCCTCCCGTGGCCAAATTTAAATTTTCACAAATCATAAGATTTGTGTCTAAGATCACCCATTATCCCCAAGGCTAAATTCCTGATTGGTTCCAGACTACTGACAACAAATACATACTCCCAGAGAGGAGATTAGATATTTTTCTCCATGGAAAGCTAGTAGCTTTAGCGATAAGATCTATTGATACTCTTATTGTTGGTACTCCTTATCCATGTATAAGGGTGAAATTCACATGATTAAAAGTCTTTTTTTAAGATTTATTTATGCATACAAGAGCTGGGGTATATGCCAGAGGTGTGGGGGTGTGAGAGGATTCACCAGAGACAGAGTAGGGAACAGAGCAGGCAGATTGAAATACACTGCTGAGGGGAGTAGCGGCGAGACAGGAGAGGTCTGCTGTGCCATGTGGGTCAGCTCCCTGACTGGGGATCAAACCCGAGCTGTAATAGCTGCCAAAAGCCTCACAGCGCTGAGACCTTAACCCCTTTGCACCACAAGGGAGGCCCCACATTAGAGGTCTTACATGCAAAGTTTGTGTTGGATTATTAAAGTGTTTAAGTCCTAAATATGTATAGGAAAAATGAATCATCAGACAATTTGAGGAAATTATATCAAAATATAAAAATAGGAGAAAAAAGAACAAAGGGAAAGTAAAGGAATATAATATTGCTAGAGAGAGCAGAGAAAATATTTTATGAAACAAAAAGATTTTATTAAAAATAAAAATTCAAAGAACTAGGATATATTTCTGTAAAATGAAAGAAACTAATGAAAGCATAAAATTAAATTGAAAATTGAAGAAAAATCTCAAGAAGACTAAGATATGAACAATATAAATGAAAAGATGACAAAATTAAAGGATAAGTTCAGGAAATCCAACATCTGACTAAAGGAATTCTCGAGCAAATTCTGGAGCAAATACATGGAGATAATATATGGAGATATATAGAGATACAGATATAGAAATAGATATCACACACACACACGCATAAACACGAGTTTTGAGATTGAAAGTGCCTACAAAGTTCCTAGCACAATTAAAAGGAAAAGACTCACATTAAGTTATATCATTTGAAATTTCAGAACAGTCTTAAGGAAAGATTCTAAAACTTTTCAGAGAGAATGAGAGAGATTGACAGAGACCATGTCACTGGTGAAATTGAGAATTACAGTGGCATCAGACCTCTTAACAGCAATACTTGAAGGCACAAGCTAAAGAATTTGTGTCTTTACAATTCTGAGGGGAAATAACATTCAACTTTGAATGAATAAAGATATACTCAGGCACTCAGTTTGTTAAAACTTTACTTTCCAAGTATCCTGCCTCAAAAAGCTAATAGAAGACAAGATCCATGAAAATTCAGGATTTATACTATGAAGAGGAAAACATGGGATCTTGGGTACAAGACACGAGAGGTGATGGAAAGGCCTAGGATTGCATTTGTCCTGCAGGCTTAGAGAACAAACAATGTATTTCTGAAAATATTATGAATAAGCTATTCTGACAAATCTTATATAAATCAACAAGATATGCTGGATGAAATATAACATACTTCCATTTAAAACTGAGCTGAGCTCAATAAAAAGTAAGTAAAATACTCAGGAACTAATAGAAGAGGAACCCAAATCTCACCCTGGTGGTTTTAGCTCACAAACAGGAAGCTCAAATTCTAGTACCTCTCCGGATTAGAAGGAATGGCCAGGCTTAGTAGAGTTAGACTTGAGATTCCCATAAGAAATCATCATCCTCAAAGAACTGCACCCTTAGTGAAAGAGAGGTTTGGGAAAAATGCATCCATCAGCGGGAAGAGATGACAAGAAGACTCACCCAGCTCAGCCTGTGTTCTGAGTAGGGAAAATGTCTCCTGGAGAATTTGAGAAATTAGGGCTCCCAGTACATATGTAGGTTTCAAATTAGTATACTACCTTTGTGGATCTGTGAAATCTTAGACTCAGAAAGCTACATCAAGTATTCTTGAAGTCTTAGTACCTGAGGATCAAACACTTTTTGAAGGCATGTACCTTCAACTTAGGCCATGCAGAGTTTCCACAGTTAATGCTATATCAAACATGTGCTCATCTTCTAGAATGATAAAACATGCATGGAAATACCATGAACAAGAGTCAGTAGGAGAAAACCAGATCCCACTCCAGTATCTTCCAATAATGGAATTACTAATATCAAAAATTAAATGAGCATGTTTAAAATGGGTAGGCTGCAAAGAAACAAAACCTTGAGAAAGCAATGAGGTACTCTAATGAAAAATAATAAATGTAAAAAAGAACCTATTGGCCTTCTATATATTAAATATGCAATTAGTGTAATGAAAACATTCAGTGGATAGGTTATACAGAATCTTCAGACAGAACTGAAAAAGAATTAGTGAACTTGAAGACAGTCTGAAGAAATTACCCAAAACACAGCAGAGACAAGGAGATAAAAAAAATATTTAAAAAGCTTGAACTGTAAGAAAGATAGTGTAAGTATAGCATATCTAATTAGAGCTTTGAAAGACAGACTGGAAATGTATCCATTTTCCAAGAGTTGAAGGTGAAAATTTTCCAGAAATGCTGAAAGATGTAAATCTTTAGATTGTGGAAAATAAGAAATCCCAATTAGGATAAATGAAAAGAAAATTCCATCTAGGTGCAGTCCAATGAAATTAGCAAACATTAAAGACAAGGATTGTCTATTCTTTTTTTTTTGAAGATTTATTTTATTTATTTATGCATACAAAAAATGGGGTCCAGGCCAGAGCTGAGGAGGGTGAGAGGATTCACCAGAGACAGAGTGGGGAGCAGAACAGGCAGGTCTACCGAAATGCACTGCTGATGGGAGCAGCGGGCAAGACCAGAGAGGTCTGCTGTGCCATGTGGTTAGCTTCCTGGCCTGGGTTGGAACTCAGGCCACAGGGGCTGGTGATAGACTGATAGTGCTGAGACTTTAACCCCTGCAGCACCAGGGAGGCCTGCAATCGCTATTTTCCATCTGTATAATTTTGTCATTTTCAGAACATTATATAAATGCAATCATAAATTCTTTGACCTTAGGAATTACTTTTTTCATCATGTAGATTGACCTTGAGATTCATCCAAGTTGTTGTGTGTATTAATAATTCATTCCTTTTTATTGCTGAATACTATCCCTTGGTATGGATAACTACATTTGTGGATATGTTCACCTACTGAGGGACATTGTGGTTGTTTCTACTTTTGGACTATTATAAATTATGCTACTATGTACATGTGTATACAGATTTTTGTGTGGATGTAAATTTTTCATTTCTCTAGGATAAGTACCCAGGAGTAAAATTGCTGGACCATATGGTAAATGTGTGTTTAGTTTTTAAAGAAACTGCCATACTCTTTTCCAGGTGACTGTGATTTTTACATTTTATATTCCTACCAGCAGTGTATCAATGATTTAGTTTCTCTGAGTCCTCATCAACATTTAGTTTTGGCACCACATTTTTCACTTTCGCTGTTCTAATAGATAGGTAGTTATATCTCGTGATGGTCTTAATTTGCGTTACCCTTGTGACTAGTGGTACTGGAATTTTTTTTGGCTTAAAACAACAAAAGTCTATTCTCTCACAGTTCTAGAGACCAGAAGTCCAAAATCAGCATTACTAGGCCAAAATCAGGATGTTGGCAACAATGTTAAATATTTCCTATTGCTTATTTACCGTCCATTTATCATCTTCAGGGAAAATGCTTCTTCATATTGCTTGCCTATGTTCTATCTAGAGACTTTTCTTTAACTGTTGAGATTACACACACAAACATATGTACTGCTTGTGTAAATAGGAAATAGGAATATTGCTGAGTAAAAGAGGATGAGATCCTCACTTTCCATAATGGGAAATCAATTGATAAATTAAGAAAGTGGGTCATATGCATCATATTTAGGCATGTGGATGTAAAAACCAGAAAAAATAATAGCTGAAAGAGTCTATGTAAAGAAAAACTCAGGTAGAGAGAGAGGTATGTTGTTTTTCATTGTGTTATACAATACTTGGATAACTTTTAAAATAAATTCGAAAACATGTGGCTTATAATTCAAACAAATTCTTGACTCCAACTTCAGTTAGCATCAGAAAGTAGAGTTTATGTACTGATTTCCTGTTGGGTGCATTGCAGAAAAACCTATAAGATTTATAGATCTCATTGCTTAGGCATTTTAGTAACTAATGGTTATTTTATCTTCACTGTCAATATCAGACACCATTCATTACTTAAAATCATCCATCTCTTAGGAATCTTTTTTTCTTAGTAGTGTGTCTTGTCTCATGATTTCCCACTTCAGCCACTGTGTACAGGGACTGAGGTGTTGAGACCAGAACAAAGATAAGAGTTTCTGAGCTAGGAGACGAGCACATGAGCACTGGACCGCCATCACCTTTATGAAACCATCCCCAATACCAGGGCCTGATGAAACTTCCTCGCCTTCTAGTGTTTATATCAAATCAGAATGCAAGAGTAGGGGTTAGGATACTTTCAGCTGATAAAATCACTGTCTTATCATTTCTGATGAAAGCATTTATTTCTATGAACCAAGGAATATTCAGAGTAGATAATCATCTGATACTACTTTTAAAAAAGCCATCTTATGCCTCACTCAGTTCACCTAGGACCTTTAAATTGGAATCATATTCCCACCTGCTGAAGACTAATTTTGAAGCTATTTGAAACTTACCCATGTACATCTTGTCTTTGTGGAGACAGTGCAAGGAAAAAAAAAAAACAGTGGAAAGCAATCTGAGTGGGGGACTTGCAACTCTCCTGGAAGTTCTACTGGATAGTTAATGATCCAAGAAGTAAGTGCCAAGAACAGTTATAATCTCCGTGCCTGCCATTGTGAAACACCACGACGCTTCAATAGACATTAGCAGCAAAAGCCTGAGGGGTCGTGAGATATGGATGTTGTGTAATCAACCTCTGTTTTTATCTATGAACACCCTATATCTTTCTCACTCTTCAATTATTTGTCTCGCTCTCTTTCACTCGTTCTGTATTTCAACATCAGGCTTATTTGCCATCCTTGCTTTTAAATAGATATATCCCTCTCCAAGTGTGTGCATATTTGTGAATTGCTTTTCTTTCTCCTCTATTTTTCCATCTTTGCCTTTCTTGATACTTCTCTTTACGCCATGATTTATGACTGTGTCTGTACTTCCTGCTTTTTTTTCCTTTTTTCCTTTTTCACTATTTCTCTTGCATGACTTATTCTAACAGAAAATGAGTAAATATATTAGTGTTTTATAAGAAGAAGATAACTATAGTGTTTTGTATTATTCACTGATAAAAACTATACTTACTGAGTTTTTATTCACATAGCCTTCCCTTGATATAAGGGCCTTTGAATTTAAGTATATGTGAAAATCAGTGATTTTCATCACTTGTGAAAATCAGTTAACGAAACAGAAATCCCCACCTCTCTTGTCAAAGCAAGAAGCAGGACATTTCTGCCTGCCCTCTTTGGAAAAATATGTTTTGTAGAACCCTGAGATGCTAAGGGACTGAATATCAATTATTGTTTTCAATTAAGGGATAGAAAATTCTTCTGAAGATTTTTTTAATGAGGAAACATTTTCTACAATGAACCAGAGAAAATGATTCACAAATATGCAGTTGCCATGTGGTGACATGAGAAATGGATTCATTGTCCTTTTAGCAGGTCTCCATAAATATCTTATCTTGAATTGTATATATATATGGAGCTTTAGGAAGGACAGTAGTGTGGACAGTGTGAAGCTGTAGAGAATTTTGTGGCAAGAACTGCATGCACTACTATTACTCTATGTCATTGAAAGAGCAGATGCAAATATTTTGACTAGGCACAGTGAGGATAAAAAGACCTTTTGTTAAAAATATAAAGGTGACTAAATCTACATGACCTTGGATTTTCATTAGGTTCTTAGATGTGATACCCAAAGCATGAATGACAACAAAAAAAGATAAATTTGGTTTTATCAAAATTGAAAAATTTTGTATATTATTGGAAAGGTCAAGAATGTGAAAGGACAACCTAGTGAGTAAAAATATTTTTAAATATTTTTAAATAATTTTTAAAATAATTTTTAAATGTCATGCATTTGATAAGTATCTACTATCCAGAGTATATAAAGAACTCTTACAACTTCAACATAAAACAACGAACAACTCCATCAAAAAATGACAAAGAACTTGAATAGATGTTTCTCCAAAGAAGATAAACTACTGGCCAACAAGCACGTGGAAAACTGCTGACTAATGAAATGCAAATCAAAACCACAATGAGATACCACTTCATGCCCACCAAGATGATTATGATTTTTTTTTATTTTTTTAAATTTTAATTTATACATACAAGTTGGGGCACAGGCCAGAGGCGCGGGGAGGCGAGAGGGCCCACCAGAGACAGAGCGGGGAGCAGAACAGGCAGATCAGAAATACACTGCTGAGGGGAGCAGCGGGCGAGGCAGGAGAGGTCTGCCGTGCCATGTGGGATTCTCCCTGGCCGGGCGTCGAACTCGCGTCGCCGCTGCCAACAGCTCCACAGCGCAGCGCTTAACCGCTGCGCCACCGGGGAGGCCCGATTATGATTTTTTTTTAAAGCAAACTAACAAGTGTTGGAACATTGCCGTTGAGAATGTGAAGTAGTTCTGCAGAGTTTCCGTGACTACAGCATAGTTCTACTCTAATGAAATTTCTTTTGATTAAATAGCATTGCATTATGCCACTGTATAAGGCATTTAGTATATATGTGGATCCTTTTGGAAAGAAAACAGTGTTCAGTAAGTTCTAGGAATAAGTCTCAGTAACTTAAGGTTTTCCAGGATTCTAGTTCAAGAAGCATTTCTCAAACTCAGTAATTGTCAACCAGCAATGGTTATCCCCAGAGGACATTTAACAATGCCATTTTGGGTTGTCACCTTGGGAGTGGAAGTGCTGCAGGCATCTGGTAGAACCCAGGGCTCAGCATTGTACAGTGGACAGTAACAACTCCCACAACAAAGAATCATTTGCGCCAATGTGTCCATGGTGTTAAGGTTGACAGACTCTGCTCTAAACCAGCACTGCCCAGTAGAATTCTCTGTGATGGTGAAAATACTTTATAGTTGTGCTATCTCATACTGTAGCACCTAGTCACATATGGCTATTGAGCCTGTGAAATGTGGCCGGTGTGGCTGTGTGTGTGTCAGTCTGTGTGCAATATATGAGGAAATAAATATAACTCTCTCTTTACAGTCTTTGAAGTCAGAGCTCATGGTCTAGTAGGGAAGACAGATTCTTAAAAATAACTTACTGTAAAAGAATGTGGTAAGTGTTATAACAGAGGATGAATAACGTGCTAAATTTGAGGTGTCAGGACTCAGACAGACAATTAACAGTTCTCGAACGCAAATTCCCACTCTTATCTTAGAACATTGTAATGTGTAAAAGCAGTATTCTATACAAAGGAAAATTTTAATCTTTTGTCATGTAACTCACTGCTTCATCTATTTTACCCTTTTGTCAGATAGTACATATAAAAGACTGAAATCTGATGGGGGAGTTCTGCTTTATTTAACAATCCTATTGAATTTCTCAAAATAGTTTACCAAGGAAGTCTATTAAAGTATTGATTTTTTCATAAAGGATAATACAAATGCTATGACGGGCTCTTTAACATTTTAATCAAGCCTAAAATTAGCCTTGCATTTGAAACAGTTTTCCCCAGAAAAATTGTTAGAGAACTTAAGAAAAAAACTTAATATAAAAAATTGATAGGCCACCTAGTCTGTAAGAACATTAAAATCAGAATCTACAATATGATTAGCCATTGTCACATCCTTCTTTGAAGCATAAGTAACTCAATATTCCCAGTAGGATACCCAGTGATTCAAAGTGACACATATACTGTCAGCTCATTTCCCTTCTCAGGGTGCTGGTACAATTTGTATCCATAAAAATATGTGGAGAAACCAATTAGTCTTAAATGCCAGAACCTACCAAAAGGAATTTTTGTCACCTAAACAAATACTTTAATGATAACATAAAATAGAGAAGTGTATTCACTTACATTGGCCTGCAAAAGACAAAAGTCAGTTTATGAATTTAGAAAAGGAAAAAATGAGATTGACCACACAGCAGTCAGCAGATAATAATCTTTTTTTCTGTACACTGAAAAACCATACTATGGTCCAAAGCTTCCTTATACAAGAATTCCAGAAAATATTCCTTATAGAAGAATTCTAACAGGTAGAGTTTAGTTCTCCCTCCACCTTGAGTCAGGCTGGACTTGGTGACTTGCTTCCAAAGGACAGAGTATAGAAAGAGCGAAGGAGTAACTTGACAACAGAAAAGACAGCAGACAGGCACTACCTTGACTAAGTGATCAAGTTTAATACCACCAGTAACAGTTATGTTGATATCATGTCCCCCGATGCATGATGTGAAAGGCACTTTCTGTATTCTTAGTCTAATCATGAGAAAACTTCATACCACGTACTTGGCTAGTCCTCTTGATAAGTGTCAGAATCATGAGTAACTGGATGAACCTGAGAATCTGTCAGACTAGAGGAGACTAAAATGACATGGTCACTAAATGCAATATGAGACCCTGAATTGGATTCCAAGACAGAAGAGGGAGATTAATGGAAAAACTGGTGAAATCACAATGAAGTGTACAGTGTTTTTTAATATATCTTTTACATTATTGTTACCCACCACCAATTCACTCATGAACCATCACCATAGTCTCTTGTGCTCTTTTCTCCCCTGCTTTGAACCCTTATCCTCCCCCTCCCTTGCTGAATGTCTCTCATGTATGGTTGCCTGCTAGTTTTGGTTTTGGTTTTTGTTGTTGTTGTTGTTATTTTCTCCTCCTGATCATTCATTTGGTTCCCCTATATTCCTCCTATAAGTGAAACTATTCGATATTTTTCTTTTACCTTCTGGCTTATTTTGCTGAGCATGAAGTGTACAGTTTTGTTAATAGTGTTGTACCAGTGTTTATTTAAATGTTTAGATAAATTTACCATGGGTAAAGATAGTGTTTAAAAGATAAATTTACCAAAGGTAAGATAGTGTCATGATAAGTTGTGTCTCAGTACCTGGAAAAGTGTCAGATACACAAGTATATTTTAAGTAAAATAATAAATGAATGGATGGTATTTATGTTTGTGTTTTATTATCTTAAAAGATTATGTCATGTCTCCTGTAGAAAGAAAAAGTGAATATGTGTCAAACATTTTATTAAACTGTTAACCAAGGAGAGAATCTTGAGGTGTTACAATTGGTTCAAAGGAGGATCTGAAGAACAGACTCATATATAAACAATCAGAAATGCTGATGTGGATTTGATAACAGATACAATACTGGTAACTATCTTATCCACAGGGAAAAATCAACTTCATTCCATGAGACAAACACATTTACATTTTGATGAACAAGAATCACTTGCATTACAGTTAACTCTCCAGAAGTTGACTTCTAACTCTACAGAGTGGCAAAATAGTCCATCTAAACACTAAGTTTCCACCAGTGTCCACCAAATACTAAAGCTTCATGCATAGGAAGACTAAACATAATAAATGTGTTGATTTCCCCCAATTTGATCCATAGTTTTAATATAGTCTCTATCAAAATCTCAGCAAGGTTTTTTGTAGACATGGATAGGCATATTCTAAAAATGTGTATGAAAAGTCAGAGGCCCTAGATTCACCAAAGGTTTTGAAAATAGAGACTATTGTGGGAGGGATGACTTTGCTTTTTATTAAGGCTTACAGTATAACCACAGCAATCAAGAGATATGTTCTTGATGGGGAGATGGACTCATAGATCAATGGACCAGAATAGAAAACCCAGAGACAGACCCATGCAAATTATGCCTGCTTGATTTTTTGACAGACTTGTAAAAGCAATTCAATGAGTAAAGATTAGCCATCCCAGCAACAAATAACTCAAACTCGATCATGGACTTAAATGTAAAAAAAAAAAAACCCACAAAATTTGAAAAAATGTAGAAAGTCTTCAGCAATTAGGGCTAGAATTGATACCAAAAGAATGATTCATAAAAGGGAAAATTGATCGCTTGGATCTCAACAAAATTTACAATTTTCTGACCACAAAAAGAACCTGTAAAGAGAATGAAAAAAAAACAACTACAGAACAAGAGAAAATATTTGTAGAATATATCCAACAAAAGATGATAATCTAGGACATTATGCTTAGTCAAATAAGCCAATCACAAAATAAGTGCTGCATGACTTCAGTTATATGAGATATCTAATACAGTTAAATTTATAGAATCAGGATTGGGATGATGGTTGCCAGGGACTAGGGATAAGCAGAAATAGGCAAAATGTTTCAGTTAAACAAGATTAATAAGCTCTAGAGATCTGCTGCATAGTATTGTACCTGTAATCAAGAATAATACATTTTATTTATACAATAATAATATATTTAAAAATAATGTATTCTTACATAAAAAATTGAGAGTAGACAAAAATTGAGAGTATGACAAAAATTTTTAAAATAGTATCTACAATATAAGAATTATTATTAGTCTATTAGTATCTATTATTTACAATAAGAATTCTCAAAACTCAACAGTAAGACAACTTTCCAGTTAGAAAATGAACAAAAGATATGAAGAGACATTTCAGTGAGGAGGCTATATGGATGACAGATAAACACATTAAAAGATTATCAACAACATTAATCGTCAGGGAAATGCAAATTAAAATCATAATGAGATATCCCTACACACCTATCAGAATGGTAAACACAAAACAAAACAAAAGATGACAACACAAATGTTGACAAAGATGCAGAGAAAAGGGATCATTCAAACTTTGCTGGCAGAAATGTAAAATGGTACAGCCACTCAAGGAAACAGTTTGTCAGATCCCTGGAACACTGCACATGCAAATACCGTACAACCTTGTTATTATACTTTTAGACATCTACCCCAAAACCTGTACAAAATTGTTCATACTAGAAATCCAAAAACTAGATATAACCCTGATTGCTTTCAGCAATGCTTTATGGGTTATACAAACTGCAGTAAGTACAATACCATAAAATACTACTCACCATTAAAAAGAAATGGAAAATCAGTACCTTCAACCAGTTGGGTGAATATCCAGGAAGTCATGCTGAATAAAAAAAACAAAAAAAAACACCTAATCTTAAAAGGTTGCATACTGCATGTTTTCATTTATATATTGTTCTTGAAATGACAGAATTACAGACTGGAGAACAGATGCATGGTTGCCAGGAGTCAGGGACAACAGTCTTTGGAGAGGGGAGAGGTGGGTGGGGCTATCAAAGGCTATAACACACACACACCAAAAAAAATCCTTGTGATCATGGAACTATTACGTATTTTGATTGTATCAATGTCTTTATCCTGGTTTTGCAAGATGTCACATTTGGAAAAACTGGGTCAGAGTTACATTGGCTTTCTCTTTATTATTTCTCACAACTGCATGTAAATTATTAGAACTATGTAATAGTTATCTCAAAATGTAATTTTAAAAAGAGGAAATAATCCTGGAATTTTAGAACTACAGCAATCGTTTTATCCCACTTGTCATTTTACTGGTAGGAAAATAGAGGCACAAGAAGTTAAAGTGATTTCTTTTTGTTGGGAAGGAGAAAATCCCTTCCCCCATCCTTTCTGGGTGGACTAATATTAATGACAAAGGACAGAGTAACAGGAGAAAAAAAATAATTTTGTGTGCATGGAGGTCCTTGAATATGGAACCTATAAAAGCAGCCAAGCATGTGGCTTATATAATTTTTAGACAAGAAACCATACATTGTGAGGAATGGATAGTACAAAGAAACTTTAGTGAGGAACTAGGGAGAGTTTATTTACATAGGCTAATAAACAGACTCTGTGTTCCTTGTCTGTAGCCTAAGGATGTCTTTCCACCTCCTGGTGTAGGGTGATGCCTCTGTCTTGGAAGATTTTTTTCAATATATGCCACTTTGACATTTCTTGGGGCAGCCTACCCTGAGCCCCAAAACCTTCAAGCTTCAATGCATTTTTTTCTTCTCATCTTTACTCAGTTTAAGTTTCTAGAGTACGGAAACCATGTCTTGTATTCCTTTAACTCCCATATCATGTCAGGTAATGCTGAGCATATATTAACTCTGAGTAAATAGGAAAAAGAGATTTTCTTGCATATGTAAACCCTGTATTAACATGTCCTCTCTGATATAAGTTTGCACACAGAAAGAATAAAAAAAATTTCCTCAAGTTACTTGATTTAAGGTAGCTTTTTTTAAAGGTGATAACTTGTGGGTTTTGTTTATGTTTTTTTAGTCTACGTATTTTTGAGTAAGTAGTCATGTTCACAACTCAGACATCAAATCTCAACAACAAAAAAAAGGTTTACAGAGAAAATTTCCCTTTCTCTTTGCACTTCCACTCAATTCCCTGGTCCACAGGTAATCAGTGCCATCAGCTCCTCTTCTAGGAGATATTTATGACTGCTAAAGCAAATAAGCATAAGTGTATGTGTGTGTGTTTTTCCTCTATAGATATGTTTTTACATGAATGGTCCCATATTCAACATAATTGTTCTGAATCATGTTTTACTCCTTCAACAGTTTATGTTGGACATTGTCTTGTATCGATACATAAAGAGTGTATTATTTTGCTACGGCTTCTATAACAAAATACCACAAACTGTGTAACTTAAAAAAAAACACAGAAATTGATTGTCTCCCCATTCTGGAATCTTGAAGTCTGAGATCAAGATATCAGCAGCGTTTGTTCCTTCTGTTAGATTCTGTTCCATGCTTTCCCCTAGCTTCTGATTGTTGGCAATCTGTAGTGATCTTTGGCTGGTAGATCTCTGCCTTGCTGTTGTTTTCATTTATACTTCCCTGACTAAGAGAGCTCTTCACAAGGCATTCCCTCTGTGATCATGCCTTGTCTCAGTTTCCCCTTATAAGGATACAAGACATATTGTTTTAGGGCCCAATCTATAACCCCATTTGAACATAACTTCCTCTGTGAAGGTAAATAAGGCTACATGCTGAGGCACTGAGCATTCAGACTTCAGCATTTGAGTTTGAGAAGTATACATAATTCAATCTATAACGAAAATCTTAGCCATTTTTTTAATGGCTACATAATGTTCCATCAGGTGGGTGTATCATACTTTTTACTTATTATTTCTTATTAACTTTTTATTGAAGTAACAGTGCATTATAACATCTAAGTTTCAGGTGTGCATCATTGAAAATCAACTAATTAGTCTCATCAAAAAGTTTATTTTTGTTTTATTTAATTCGTCTGTGTCATTTGCTTTCTCTATATACCACATATGAGTGAAATCATACAGTGCTTTTCATTCTCCATCTGACTTATTTCACTAAGAATAACACCCTCTAAGTTCACCCATGTTGTTGCAAATGACAGGATTTCATCTTTTTATAGCTAAATAGTATTCCATTGTGTATATGGAATTTTGTGCATTTTCTTTATCCATTCATCAGTTGCTTGGCATTTAGGTTGTTTCAAGTTCTTGGCTGTTGTAAATAGTGCTGCAGTGAGCATGGGGGTGCATATTATCTCTGTGAATTAGAGCTTTTGTATTTTGTTAGTTAATACCCAGAAGTGGGGTAATTAGATCATATGGAATTTCTATCTTACATTTTTTGAAGAATCTCCACTGCTTTCTATAGGACTGCACCTATTGCATTCCCACCAACGGTGTACAAGGGTTCCCTTTCCTCCACAGCCTCGCCAACCATTGTTGTCTCTTATCTGTTGCATAAGAGTCACTTCACATGTGTGAGGTGCAACTCGCTGTTGTTTTTATTTGCATATTCCTGGCTAATAAGAGATGATTATTAAAATCTTTTCATTTGCCTATTGGCCATATGTAAGTCTTCTATGGAGAAGTTGAATCTTGTCAAATACTTTTCTGCATCGACTGAGATAATCATATGGTTTTCACCCTTCCTTTTGTTAATGTGGTATATTTCTTGATTTCTATTAATTATGCCATTTTTACATCCCTTGAATAAATCTCACTCAATCATTCTTTTAGTATATTGTTGAAATCAGTTTGCTAGTATTTTGTTGAGGATATTTGCATTTGTGTTCATCAAAAAAATTGGTCTGTAATTTTCTTCTTTTGTGATGTCTTTAGTTTTAGAATCAGAGTAATGTTGGCTTCAAAAGATTTAATGCTCTTGTTTTAATAACAGACTCCTACCTCTTTTATGTTTTGAGGTTTGCCCTCCTTTTCAATTCTATGGGAGAGTTTGAGGATATCTTCTCTGGAAGTTTGGTATCATTCACAAATGAAGCCATCTGGTCCTGGGCTTTTATTTTTTAATAGTCTTTTCATTATTGTTTCAGTATCCTCACTTGTGATTCTGTTCAGGTTTCATAATATCTCCCTGATCCAGTCTTCAAATGTTTTATGTTTCAGCTTTTATTTTCATTTTCTTCCAGGTTGTCCAACTTGTTGGCATATAGTTGTTTGTAATAGTCTCTTGTGATTCTTTCTATTTCTGTAGTATTTGTTTTAACTTCTCTTTCATTTTTAATTTAATTTGTGTTTTCTCTCTCTTTGTGTGTCTGGTTAGGGTTTGTCTACTTTGTTAATCTTTTCAATGATCCAGCTCTTGGTTTTGGTGATCTTTTGAATCACTTCTATCTGTGTCTCATTAATTTTGGCTCTGTTTTTTATTATTTCCTTTCTGTGTATCATAATTTATTGAAGACTAGACATTTTATTGATTTTTCAATGCAGTTTTTTGGCCTAATATTAGCATAGGTTTCATAAAATTGAATTATAGTTCCTATGACTTACCAAGATTCTATCTAAACAGTGATTACCCCTGTAAACTTCAATTGCCTTGAAGGCAGGATATATTAAAGAATGAAGGGAGACTTTTAAAGTTCATATGAAAAAAGAAGTACTTGATAACAGCTTAGGATGTATGAAAAAGAAAATATATCTCTGCACTGGCGATCAGGGAAAGGGCTTGCCTTATCCAGTATTATACTGTAAAGCTTCTGTAATCCATATTGTATAGCATTAGCACAAAAAGAGACAAATAGATCACTCAAGCAAATTGTGAATCCAGAAGCAGGTCTCTTTGGGAAACCTTATGTGACAAAAGTGTTATTTCAATTCAATGAAAAAAAGACATTTTATTCAGTAAATGATCCCAGCAGGATTTGCAATCCCTCTTGGAGAACACAGTGTATGCCCTAGGTCATGTGATATAAAAATAAATTTCAAGCTCATTAAAGTTTTAAAAATAAAAAAGTAAAATCTTTGGAATGAGGAAGATCTTTTTAATATGAGATAGAGAACCCAAAAGTGTAAGAAAAAGATAGATATGTTTACTGCATTAATAACAGCATAAAACAGAATCAAAACTAATAGATTGAGTAATACAAAGCTAATAGATTGTGTAGTTAAAATTTGTAACATATGACATGAAAGGGTGTTTACAAGCACATAATATACAAACAGTTCCTAAAAATTAATTTCTAAGAGAACAACCCAGTAGACAACTAGTAAAAAGTATAGGGATATGCAGTCACAGAAGAGGATATCCAAATAGCTGGAAAACTAAATTATGAAAAGATGAACAACCTCATCATAGTCAGGAAATTAAAATACAGAAACAGGACATCATTTTCTATTCCTCAAATGGGCAAAAATAAGAATAACTTCTTATAAGAGAAGAGATCAATCTCAGGCATTGGTGGTGGTAACATAAATAACTATGGTGTCTAAGGAAAGAAGTGAGTTGTATTATCTATTAAAAAATTTCAATGCACAACTTGTGACCTTTCATTTGACTTCTGAGAATCCATTCTATGGACATAAAAATATCAGCACAAAAGGCTCTATGTAGAGAATAATTGTTGTAGCATTGTCAGTTAATGATCAAAAAATAGATCAAAATACCCATCCATGGGGAAATTATTGAATAAATTATAGGGTCCTGATTGATTTGCAAATAAATTATTTTTCAATGTCGTTACATATGTGTTTGCTCTCTTGAAGGGGTAGCCATGATGTCTTCTTAACAGACAAAGCAAATTTCAAATAACTTATGAACCCCCTGTAAAATCAAAAAGAGACAAAAATCAATCCCCTGGAATTATATGGCCATGAAGCAGAAATAGAGGGTATGTAGGAGGTTATTGGTATCTGTTACCACGGATGCTCAGAAGCAAGAGACTAAGAGAAAAATAAGAGAGAAAAGCAAGAGTGTATTAAATTGTACTAAAAATGAAAAAGTGGATTATAAGTATTACCTCAACTATTTGTCCAAGAGGGGAGAATTTTTCCAGCCCCACTCTGTTCTTTTTGGTTGGTCTTTTAAATTATTTCAGGGTATTCAATAGATTCAATGGAGATAAAGACCAATTTAATTTCATACTTACAGAGGTGTCATAGTCTGAACAGAGCAACATGCTTATATACTTTTTAGAAAAAGGAAAAAGTAAGTTTGTGAAGCATTAGCAAAACAAAGAAATTTATTTATAGGAATTTTTGTTTCCGCTTCAGCAGTTTCTCAAACAATTTTATTTCATAATAATAATTATGTCACTTTTGTACATTTTGGGGATGGACTGCCCTGAGCCTGGACAGATTGAATGTGTACACGAATAAGGACTATAAATTAACATGGAAAACTGAATATGTCAATCTATTACTAGGCGGATGACTTTTTTTTTTTTTGGTCTTCAAACATTGTTGTAGTCTATAAATAAATGTGGGCTACAGAGGAAGCTTTGACAAGCATAGTATTTGCCACGTGGGCAATCAATAAATGGTAGCTGTTATTTAGTCTCACTAGGGTGATAATACAGCATCTTCCATCTTGATGTTTACATTGATGCCTGACAACACTGAGACTGTAAGGCCAAATGCCATTACTATCACATAACTAATTGCAAATTTGAGTCTGTGACCACTGGTAAGGCAGGACTGTCTAGTAATAGGACGCATATTGGCCTGCGCATGACAGAGCAACACTCAAGGCACAGCCAGGTTCTCCCTCCAAACCAGCTGCCTTAAGATCTCTCCAAGTTCAAAGTCACTGCCTCCCTATTTCTCTACTCCTGAACCAATTTTTGCATATTCCATTTCAGCCCAAAGGGGAGGAAGGTATCAAAGGTGATTCGCCCTTCCTGTAATATGAGGTTCTGACTGCAACGTGCTAACTTCCACCTGGATAAAGAGGTTTCACTTACAATTCAAGCCAGTCATATATAATTACACTATGATTTACTGGGTGGAAATTCATATTACAGTAATAGAATTACACGATTCAATTGGCAGTAAAAGTGGGGAGGCTGCAAACCACTAAAACGAGGTTCTGGAGACCAGCTTGTGAACAGTGGTATTCAGTCTGGAGATCTCTGGGAAGCAGCTCAAGGTGGGGGGGTAACTCTTTTGGGCAAAATTTCTTTCACTTTTCCAAAAACCTGGAGAGACTTTGGCAACACCATGGGCATAGAATTGAAAACGTCACAGATTAGCCAATCTATCCTACGGATTATAGTTATAGACTCGGTCTAGCAATACTGTCCTATATTTGGATGAATTTCAGAGGTGTATCATCAGGGCCACCTGTTAGTTTTATGTTGGGCTTGATCTCTCGGCTTTTATCTGTCCTTACCTCATGTGTCTGCTTCTCACTGTCCTCATAAGCAAGTGGCTGCTTTCATTTCATATGACTTTCAGTCCTTTTCAGTTACACTCATTTCTTGATCTGCCCGGATCATTATGATATCAATGTATATAACACTTCCTCATCAGTCCCTGAGGTAAACGAGGTTTTTCTACAGTATGGCAGCTTCAAATTGGGCTGCCTGCAGATGGGGTTCTTGCCCTCAATCCTGGATAAAGTTCTGAAGCTATAAATGCTCAAACTTGTGAAGTAGGAATTTTGACCACTTGCCCTCAAAAGTTTCTATAAATAGCATGCAACTTGTTAAATGACATATGACTCATAGAAGGACTGCTGCAAATTCACACTGGGCTGTGTGTAAGAATGGGGCTAAGGGAAGCCTTTGGAAAGTTCTGTATTTTTGAATCATTTTCTTCCATCCTCAGTACCTGACTGGTTCACTAGTCACCCAAATGTGCAGTGAGTCCATGGAAAAAAGCAATTCATGGTTAATATATTGACACTACAGGTACCTGAACATATTCCTGAGCTCTATTTTGAAATAGTTTTCCCTATATGATGGGAGCTATAATAGACTATGAAAGTTGGGAGATCTGCCTTCTATTATTTCTGCCATTAACTAGCTGGGACACTGGTAAATCCTATAAACATTCAATTTCCTCATAAGTAAATGAAGAGGTGTAGCTAGATGATTTCTAAGACACTGTAAGTCTAGATTGCATAATTTAGTACTTTGTTTGTAGAATCAGAGTTGCAGCTTTCCACTAAAAATCCTGGATCCAGCCAGTGACTGTACAGTTTAAGCATGCATGTATTTTCAGACCCTTACAGAGCATGCCAATGACTGACTCTTTCAAGAGCCTATTTGGGTATGACCTTTTCGGTGATATAACTGAAAATCCTACTGCCCACTGAATCATACTGCCCTGACTATCGTGAAACCCATTCAGCTTTGTGAAAAGCTTATCTTTGAGTGCCTTAAACAATGTTGCATTGAAGATTTAACAATCAGACATAGTTCTCTCCTGTCAGTCACTCCTTCTTTAATGTGCATACCCTTTTAATGCTCATAGTTCTATAATAATTAGAGAACTATGCTTCCTATTTGTTAGTAATTGTTTCATTTTCTTACAACCAAATCACCTTGATGCATAAAATGTGGTGCATGGACCACAAGCCTCAGCATCACTTGGGACCTTGTTAGAAATGTGGAGTCTCAGGCTCCAGCTCAGAACTGTTGAATGGAATCTTCATTATAACAAGGTCCCCAAGGAATTTGCATGCACATTAAAGTGAGAGAGGCCTTGTAGTACCACACATAGGCATGAAATCATAACCAGTGCCAAAGAGAGACATGCGACACCAGATGAAGATTAGCTACAACTGCATGACTATTACTTCAGTGACCTGTAATGTCCTCATTTGTATAAAATAGACCCTAAAAAATATCGACATTATTTTAAATGTGGAATGTCTAAGGCAGCCAGAGAGAGAGAGAGAGAGAGAGAAGTCACCAAAGATTCTCTCACCTAAGATTTTAAGAACTTCACCCTTGTGCAAGAGTAGGGATGTGATTTCCTGGGCTGAATGTCTGAAAGAAAACATCTGCAAAGAAGAAAGTAAAAGGACTCCCATAGGCACAAAGAGGGAATGGACAGAAAATACAAGGCAAAGTAGGAAAAAAAGTGAATACGAAGCTGAGCAAGGAAAAAACTCAGATAGAGGAGTAGCTCGTAATGTCAGGAACCATCAAGAAGCTGACTAAAGTTGGTATGAACACTACCCCTTGGACTTTAACCAAGTAAGAGGTTCATGATGATGTAATAAAGCATTTACAATAGAACCAAATAGTCTGGTTATGATAAGTTGAGACCTAGGGAAGTGGAGATAAAGGATGGAAATGAAGACATGGAAGGAATCTGAGAAATGGGGCAATAACTAGAGAAAATATGGGAATACATACAGCCACCTCCCCCAAAATGAAAAGGCTTATATCCTGAATTTATGAGCAAATGATCTACTAATTAAAACACACTATTTGCAGAAAAGGAACTCTTGTACACTGTTGGTAGAAATGTAGACTTGCCCAATCCCTATGGAAAACAGTATGACGTTTCCTCAAAATATTAAAAATAGATCTACCATATGATCCGACAGTTCCTCTCATAGGTATCTACGTGAAGAATACAAAATCACTCATTTAAAGAGATATATGCACTCCTATGTTCATTGCAGCACTATTTACAAGAGACAAGTTGTGGAAACAACCTAAATACCTGTTGGCTGAGCAGTAGATTAAGAAGATGTGGTATATATACCTGATGGAATGCTACTCAGCTGTTAAATGAGATCAGCTCTTGCCATTTGAAATCACGACTGGAACTGGAGGGGATTATGCTAAGTGAGATAAGTCAAATCTCAAAGATCAAAGAAAGAGTAAGACAAATAACAGATGATTTTACTAATATGTTGAATATAGAGGAAACAAAACAAAGGAATTGGCAAAATGAAACCAAAACAAACCCTAGAAATATAACTAGAGAATTGACGCTACTAGAGGGGGCGGAAGGGAGCCCAATGGCTAGAGTAAGACTATGGGTATTGGGGGGGGGTTGTGTGGTAACATGCATCTGAACAGATGTAAACCTCCCCCTAAATCATCTGCAGTGTTTGTAAACCAATGTTACCCCAATAAAGAAAAAAAAATAAGTAAAATAGAACATTGTCACAGTTTTAAGTCACAAAGGAAATCATCCCATACCCTCTGGGTTCTTCTAGGTTGCCAAATAATCAAACATATATATTGATAAGAGAATAAATAAAAAATTAATCAAGTTAGAATGATTAAAAACAAGTACTAGACATTTATATAGCAGATGATTCAGTAACATAAAATACAATCAAAAACCAGTGGCCATCAGTCAATACTGTGAGGGCTCTGGGGTTAAAGAGAGAAGGTAAATAGAAAGGGACAAGGAGACATAAAAGATGGCGTGGGGAAAAATAAATACTAATGTCACCCAGAAATGCACTAAATAAGAAGAAATTTAATAATAACATATGTATCTCCTAAATACACGACACCCAATATGACTAAGTGTGACACTGATTTTGCTTCAGAAACACCTTAAATAGCTTAGGTGAGATAAAATAAGTGGGCCTCCCTGGTGGTGCAACGGGTTAAGCACAGCGCTGTGGAGCTGTCAGCGGCTGCACTGCAGTGAGTTCGATGCCTGACCAGGGAGATACCCACATGGCACCCTCTCCTCCCTCACCCCCTGCTCCCCTCAGCAGTGTATTTCAGTCCATCTACCTGTTCTGCTCCCCACTCTGTCTCTGATGAACCATCTCACCACCCCACACCTCTGTCCTACACCCAGCTTGTATGCATAAATAAATAAATCTTTATAAAAAAAGGTAAAAGAAGTTCAGGGAAAAAGGGGAAGTTCTGTGAGGCAGTTTATGGGGGAAGACACATTAGACAAATGTATGCAGATTAAGATCTGCTTCTCCATTGCAAAGAGATAAGGAGGTTAGTTCTTCTGGTGAGAGCACCTTAGAGAGAAAGTTTGCATATAAATATCAAAAAGTATCCTCCCTCTGTCCTTCAGAACCCCTTCATGAAATAAACCATTTGCAGAAAAAGACATATTTAGGCATGGCCAATTTTTGCTCCCCTCCAATACAAGCTCGCAGACTCACTGACTAGTAACTGACATGTTTCTGTGCTTTTTAGAGAAATAATTATAGAAGAACATCATCTTCCAATAGTGAGATGTTCTTCAGTGCCATCTTTTTGTTTTTATCGTTCATTTTTCTTAGTCTGAATTCTCTCTTCTTGTCATAAGATGATGTGGTAATTTCATCTCACCTGTAACTTATTTTAAAGATTTGTACAAACTTCTCTGGCAGGATTTCTTTCTGTGAGTGTCGTGACAATTTCACTGAGATTTTTGATGAATGTCATTGAACTCAAACCAGTCATCAACCACAGTTCAAGAGCCTATAGGCATTCTGTTTTATTTTGTCCTTTCAAGAAAGTCTGGAAATGCAATTGTAGAGGGGAAAGAAAAGAATTGAAGAAGCAGTAAAATGAAAGAGAATTTGGCTTATGAAAGAGAGGTCTTTCTATTACAGTAATAATAATGCCAATAATATATATGCCCTCCATGTGCACATATGAGTAAAGGAGAGCAGATTCTACCTTCCAGGAATATAAAATCCTACTTAATTAGATGTTCACCTAAAAACGAGAGTCACTCTCTATATAATACGTATTATTCATAGATTGCCACTCTTCAGAGTTATTCATTTCACCTTAATATTATCTTTTGTAGATGATTCACAAGACACTTTGTTATCTTCCAATATTTCCTGTCATTTATATAAGCAAAATTATACAGGCTGGATCCAAGGGAATGAATCAAACAGTATGCCTAATCCTTCCAATTCTGCAGGTTTTTGTTCTAGAGCGTCTAAAACAGCTTTTAAAGAGAAGTCACCTAAGGATAGCTAGAGGGTATGTGTTTCATGGAAAAGTGGAACCCTACTTCTCTTAACCCAATTGATATTTTCTCTAATCTGTATGCGTATATGAACAACACATCTGTGCTGATTTTATGTATGCATAAATATGAATCACATATCTGTTCTTTGTGATAGGAAAATTTATTTTCTCCTTTCCTTTTCTCTCCACTTTTTTTCCTCCTCCTCCTTTCACAGCTGAAGCATTAAGTCATCAATAAGCAGATTGGGGCAATGATTTTGATATACTATTGTTTGATTGGTGGTATGGGGAGGTAAACTAATTTTCCATCTACCCTTCTAGGTTCTTGGCTGAGACCCCCTCTCTATAATAAAAGACTAACAGATTGAAAATAAACAGAAACGTAGCAACATGTATGACTCCTGTACACATGGAAGAGATCCAGGAAAACTGTACAACTCCCAGAATTGGCTGAAACCCTCCCCTTTAAATGCTACTTTCAGTTAAGACAATTGAAGATATTGAGGTGGGGGAGCCAGTTATGGGAGGTTATCAAGCAAAGCACAATAAATAAAGATAAGGTTGTTATGCAGATTTAAGTCACTGCCTTCTCCATTGAAAAGAGTTTCTAGAGATTTGGTCATCTTTGACCTTTTGGTACAAAGAGGAAGAACCCTTGCAAATGTAGATTTTTCATTTGCATTGAATGTTTCTTACAAAATGTAAGAATCTCTTACAAAAGCATAATTTCTAGGTGGTTTTCAGAGGTCTTCTTTTGTCTGCTATTTCTTAAAAGTAACCAGCTCAAAAATAATCCTATACAGACACGTAGTTTGAGGTGATATATTCTGTTCTTCTTCAGTAGATTCATTCATTCATTCAATAAGTATTACTTGAGCACTGGTAAAGCATTAAACACTGTACTTACTACTAGATTTAAGGATGAAAGTGATTTAACCAATCCTATGTCACAAGAAACCTACAGTGTAGTTGGGGAGACACATGGGCATCAGTCACATTGAACACATTCCCTGCTAAAACAGAGCATGGAAAAGTCTGTATACCCTGAGCTGAAGATGTCTCTGATGCTGTCCTGTGAATCCTAATGGTCATTAAATTATAATGTTTAGGGAGAGAGGATGTTAGTGGACAGACTGAAGGGTACCCCAAGCTTGCATTCTCTAAAGGGGTTCTGCCACCCGCTTCATAAAGACAAAGCATAGTGTGAAAGAATTTTAATAGGATTAGTGTGCATAGAGAGAGAAGACAAAGTATAATAATTTTCTAACAAAACACCCAAAGTTACCCATCCCCTCGTGGGTAAATGCCCAGCCAAACAGGGTTAGCTGAAAACAGGGCCACCGAGGCCTGAAAATTTGCCACAAGTCTAAGAAACCTTCTGGCAGCGAACCATAGGAAAGGGGCAAAAGGAGCCAGGCAAGTTTGGTATGAAAGACGCAAAAATAAGGTACAAATCAAGATAGAGACTTCCATTGTCAGCCTCCCCACGTTTCTCTCACCGTGTGTCTCTTCCAGGTGTCTGTTCATGTCTGGAGTCCATGTGTCCCCTCCATGTCTCTGTATGTTCTCCAGATGTGCTTTCCAGAAGTTCTTCTCTGAGTCTTGTCTAGTTTTAACTCGATGCTCAGCTCCACTCTCCATTAGATGGGGCAGGGAACCTCAACCCTCCCCTTTTTTCGGGGGATTCCTCTCTATAACAAGAAAGCTTAGAAAAATCAACTACAACCAGAGTAATGTTGGGGCACAAAATAAATCAAACTGTACCTCTCTGGGTTCCTCTTGGGCTGGACAAGCAATCAAACAGCATGAGATGGGCTAGCAAAGTAAAAACAATTAATTTAATAACATACATATGGAGAATTTACATGATTATAAATTCTAAAGGATGAAGCAGACCAGGAAACCTGTGTCTTAGGATGTGGGATATCAAGGACAGAGAAAGGGAGACTCTGAGGACATAGGTCATAAGACAGACAAGAAGGGAGAGCCCTCCTCCTTACTCTGAGAGTAGATATTCTCAGAGAGAACACGTTTACTAATGAGCCTGGAACTGGTTTAGACCCCCATACTACATTCAGAAATGATAAAAGGAAGAGCAGTGATTTCTTCTTAAATTTAGGTAAGGACAGAAATGTTGGGCATATCAATCTCTTCTTTGATTAGGGAGGTGCTAAGGACTTGGGCTGGAACAGAAGCTTCTCCTAGCCATCAGGGTCCTCACTGCTCTTGGACAAATCAATCTGCATTGTTTAAGTAATACAGGTAGAAAACTCCCATGGCTCACAGGCCTCGATTGTCACCAAGGTGACAAGAGATAGACTCAGTGTCTTTTGAGAAAAGTCTATCAGAACCTTTTGGGGGAATTGATATTACAGGGTAACCTCAGGGGGAAATGGGGTTGACTCCGGTTGTAAGTCCTCACCCACACACTTAAGAACTCAGGACAAGACTCAACACAGACACACAGAGAAATTGTTTTAAAGTTTATTTACAAGGGGAATGAGAAGAGAGAGAACAGGGAGGGAGAGAGAATGAGAAAGAAAGAGAATGAGAGAGAGAGGGATTGGTTGACACTTCCTACCAGTAACACCATCTGAGCTGAGACCCCAGTGTGCAGGTTGAAGTTAGAAAAACAAAAGAGTGAGAGCACACATGTGTTCAGTTATAAACCAAGCATGGCCACTTAACTCCACCTCTAGTTCCCAGAGGCCCATTGTTCAGGAAGTCGGGTTCATGGCATGCTGGGAGTTGTAATTCTTGGCACCTGAGGTCTCATTGGTGTGGAATTGGGGTAGAGTCTATTCAGAACATCACTCACTGTCTCAGAGTTTGCTCTCCACTGTTCCTCTGACACTGACCCCACAGTAATTACCTATAGATTTTTTGATATCTTGTCACAAAATAGTTCACAGTGCACATGAGCCACTGTCTTGCCTTTTTATAAGGAAATATCTAAGTTCTGCACCATGTAATTCCCTGGACCTTCTTGGCTTTTCCCTGCCCTTTGCCTGCCAATAGCCTAATCATCCTTGAGGCCCATCTCCCATAACTCCTCAGCCATGAGCTATTTTTTCCTTATCCTACAGTAGCGATGTTTCTTGCTTCTTCAAACTACTGTAGCTTTTTATTTGTATTCATTTGTGTTTGGCCTTTGGAAAACATCTTCCATATTTATAAACATCATAAACTCTTGGAGAATGTACTTTTCATCTCTGGAGCCCCCTGCAGTGTCTTGTGGAGTGCCTTGTACAAATGGGCAGTAAATAATTCCTAACAAATGTTAAATTATACACTGGTATTCAGTAATAATATATGTTGGAATAAACTCCAAGATCTCATCCTATTTCTGATTATTATTTATTTAAATATTAGCATTCCAAACCAGTTGAGTTATATCCTCTAATGATACTTTAGATCTAAATTTATTTTATATTTCACATTGTATTTACTTTTGTACTTTAGATGCAAATTTATTTTCCATATTATTTTTACAATGTTTCAGATGTCATCAAGTGAATCTTTTTTAATCATCGTTGAATGGATACATGAAAGTTAGCAATTGTCATCACAATATGATGTCTTTTTAAAAAATTCAATGTTACCTTGATAATGATTTCAGTAGTCAATGTGTTTTACTTTTGTGCTTTTTCACTCCATATAAAATTAGATTTGTTCCTTTAAAATACAGGAAATGATTAAGCACGTTAGATAAATTATCCATCATCAACTCTAAATCCTTCCCCTTCCCCGGAGAGATTCAAATTTTAATTTTTTTAAACTTCATGCTCTTCCTCTATTGTATGGTCAATTACTTTGATGCAATAGTGGCTTCTAGGTGTGCTATCAGGCACCCTATCCCAGAAGTCATGAAACAGAAAGGGTCCCAGACAAAATTAAAACACTTGAATCTTGGAGTCTATTAAAATTAGTTAAAACACACAGTGAGAGGCAAGAGGAAAAGATATGGGTAAGTTAACACACTTAGAAGCAGTAGAAGGGGCTGTGAGGGCCCCACTACTTGAATTCTGGGCTACACAATATTTATATGGCCTGTCTCTACTGCATCAGCCTTCCCCAATAATGGTGCACTTACAAGGGTCAACGTTAAGTTTAAAGCAAGGGAACCTACCATGGTGGTGCCTGGACCAGTGATGCACAGTTTATTAGAGACAGAGGAGTATGGAATATGTTTGGCCACAGCTGTAGCTTGCTAATTAGCCTGATGAATAGCCGTGTGATGGTTGGGCAGAGGACTTATGGGACTCAAATATGTGTCACCAATGACTGGCTGAATTAAGAGCTCATGAACATCATATGCACATGTATATTTATTCTATCCTGAATATTTAGCACCTCTTGTATATATATATATTTGCTCTCATGTTTATTTAGTATATTATGAATATTTAGTGCTCAGGTGCCTCATGAATATTAGGTATCTTTTGGTCCTCCATCCCTATCTATGTTTAGCACACACATGCTCTACTTGTTAACTACTTATCTTATACTTAACACATTCCATGAATTATGCTGATATCTAGCAAACTTTTTCTTGTTAATTATACCTTAAAATGTCTTAAAAGTTGTTGCCAGCGGGCCTCCCTGGTGGCGCAGAGGTTGGGCGCTGCGCTGTGGAGCTGTCGACAGCGCACAATGCGGGTTCGATGTCCAGCCGGGGAGAATCCCACATGGTGCGGCAGACCTCTCCTGCCTCGCCCACTGCTCCCCTCAGCAGTGTATTTCTGATCTGCCTGTTCTGCTCCCCACTCTGTCTCTGGTGGATCCTCGCCGCCCCATGCCTCTGGCCTGTACCCCAGCTTGTATAAATAAATCTAAAAAAAAAAGTTGTTGCCAGTGTTCTCCAAACTCAAACTCATTCATGTAATGTAATGAATATTCAAAGAAACCCCTAATATACATTATACTCTAATATGCAGTCTTTGTTTCTATTGTCTGTTTCCTTTGACCAAAAGTACAGTGTTATTAAAAGATTAAGTGCTAGCATATTTGAACCTGATTTATTACTGTCTCCCCAACCTTGATAGATGATTCTAAAGAAGTGAAAAATGATTTTTCAATTTTTTGGCTCAATTAGGGTATGATAACAATAACTCTATCCCTAGTTAATCCCTCCCTTTGGGGGTAATTGGTTTTACCTAATGTAGAACCCCGGAGATTGCCCCTAGCTAAGAAGATTTATAAATGCCTATCTTTAGTCAGAAGTAGGGGAATGTGTATATGCCAAGGAGTGCGCCACTACTCAGAAAACAAAAGCAAGCATGTTTTATTTCTTTACGCCCCTAATAAAGCCCTCAATGGCTCCCAACTGCCTGCAGGATAAAAGTAGCTTACAGCTTTGCAGTGATGTGCTGAAGTCAGCTCATACACTCATAATTGTTTGCATCTCTTTCTACCGAATCTTCTTTCAGTGACATCAATAACTTGAATTCAGCTGTAGGAGAGGAAAAATAATTCTTCCTCTACTCTTCTAAGTTCCTGACTGACACACACATTGTAATAAAAGACAGACTAATTAAAAAACCCAGAAGCCTCAAAATATGTCTACCTCCTGTATACATGCGAAAGACCCTGCAAAACTAAGTAACTCCCCCAATGTCCTAAGCCACCTCCTTAAGTACCACCTTCCCCTGAAGACAAAGGATGTTGTGGGAAAAGGGAAAGAGGAGACCTGTTAGGTGAAATTTACCAGGAATAGCACAATAACAAAGGGCATCCTTGCGCACTTGAGAAAAATGTGTATTCAGTTTTTCGGGGGTGAAGTGATCGATAGATATCTGTTAATCTCATATGGTCTAAGTCCTTATTTAGAGCTTTAATGTCCTTGGTTACTTTTTGTCTTCTTGATCTGTCCAATAGAGAAAGTGGGGTGTTGAAGTCTCCTACTATGTATGTATTTTCTTTAATGTCTGTTTTCAGGGATGATAATAATTGTCTGATATATTTTGGTGCTCCTTCATTTGGGGAGTATATGTTGATGATTGTTATATCCTCCTGT